>JAQIXV010000393.1:0-39969 GCA_034700625.1 Tectocepheus velatus | reverse complement strand
CGCTCTCTCTCTCTCTCTCTCTCTCTCTCTCTCTCTCAGAACACTTCATATTGTGTGGTCCGAAACCATTTCAATCTGTGCTGACGAACAAAATTGGAGAAACAGTTATTCCCCGTTCAATACTCAGTGCAACACTCAGTGTTATAGTTTTCACTCACAATAATAAAAACTTTTCTATAAGTTTCAAACTTATATGATATCAAACTAATATGATATCAAAACTGTTTTGAATGCAAATAAATAAATAATGAATACAAGAGAATAGAAATTCTTGATTCTAAATAGAGGTCAGGAAAAGCCATTTAATGTAAATCTAAGTTCACATCCGACACGATATGATTGAAGTGTTCATTTGTTAGCTGTTGTCCGCAATCAACACAAATGGAGATTAATATTCAACTGTTTTTTCAATGGATGAGTACTACAAGAGATGACTAAAATTGTAGTAAATCTGTTGCAACAGTCAGTCCTCTATTGAGTCTAATATGTAAATAATTTGGACATAATATCACAAAAGACTTCACTATATTCTGATTCTTTGAGGGAATCGCACAGACATTTGAAATGGAAATGGCATGAAGTGACAGACCCTGGCATTGCTCACAAACTATGCGAGTGATCCCATGCTATGCATTAAAGTACACAATACTTAAATAAAGCGGATTTTTCTGGGATTTGTCTTTTTGTTGGATTATTTCATTCAAATGGTTTCATACGAAAGGCATTGAAAAAACTTTGCTCTGATCTGTTCATCACAATAAAAGAGTCCCATATATTGCACTCATAGGCCTCAAACAGTGGGCCAACTGGAGGACTACTGGCACCTAATGCTTCACTTTATGAGCACAACTGCCAAAACACATCCACTCTTTTGAGCCATGAATTGGGTTTTTAGTGAAAAACATTTGTTAAATAAAATAAAACAACACTTAATGTGAGTATATGTTTACAAATGTTTAATAATAAAGTCGACAAATGATCGATGAGTTACCATCAATATTAAACATTAGCTGTAAGATGTGCTAGTTAACCACTAGCTAATCAACGCTTAAGAACAAACACCTATCAAATTCAATCCCTAATTCATTTGTAATCAAATAACAATTGACTGGATATTATAGGGATTTCATTTTCAAATGAAAAATTCAATGAAAACTTGACTTTACCTCAATTTTTGTAGCGAAGAATTGTTGTAATGATTCTTCAATTGATCACAATTTGTCGTTTGATTTTTGCAGGATATCATTCATTTAGCTGTTGGACACAAATGGTCTTTCGCTCACAACAAACAAATACTTAATTTAAATGAATTTTTATTAAAACATTTGAAAAAAGTTTTTAAATATCTTCAGAATTATTTGATAATTATAATTAAGTTCAATATTCTTATGGAAAACAATCGCCAGAATTCAGAGATTACTTATAAATAGTAATTTTCAGTCGGTTTGCGATTAACAGCTCTGGCAAAGACTTGGCGTATGTGTGAGTGCGGCCAAACTGGCAGATACTCCGCCTCTATTGGCTCTATCCTATAGAAAATTACAGAATCAGACCTTTCGTAGAGAGGGTGACAATCGCTTTATATAACACAAAATTATAGTAAAATTAAATTAACTCAACGTTTATATAATTTTATGTCTGGTTATCACGTCTTCAATATTACCATCAATTTAGTCGTTTCCAAAACAAGATATTAAATAATAATTATTAGTTTTAATCGAAAATTTTACTAGGAGTCATACGAGCATGAGCAAGATCAGGTTGATTTAACTCATTATTCGTTGTGTTTTTGGGCAAAACATTGAATTTTTGTGTATTTTCAAGAGATCTCGACTCGAATAGAGTGAACTGAAATGTGTTTCTCAATAAGAGGTTAGTTTTGAAGCGATTCAGTGAATAGAGCGCTCAGGCATTCATATCAAGTCTAAGATCAAGAATAAGCGGGTATTCATAGCAAACAACACAAGCTGTCCGTCCAATACCGGCTAATCAAGAGTAGAGTAGCGAACAAACAGGTGAAGCCCTTCCATATGATTATACAAATATATTGGACTTATTTTGATTTTAAATTAGCGACGCAGACATGTGGACACGGCTTTGACAGACATTGAGACAGGCATTGATGGTCTTCAGCCATTGATGTCAAGCCTTTCATCGATTAACACAATTGTCGTACAAAATGTTTTGATGTTTGGTATGCATGCGATCAATACATTTGTCGTCAAAACCTTTCGTACGACTAATGTTTGAATCACTGTTTTATTATCTGAAAAACAATTGTCATTCACTTATTTATTGGTTTTGATATACCTGTCCCTCAGTCTGTCCTCACCATTAATGGGTGGTCTTCTCATGTATTGAGAGTCACGCAAACAAAATATTAACCACACATTAAATTATGAGCCATTAGTTACACACTATTTATGATCATTAATACCACTGTTTATGATATTCGAGTTAATCAGAAGTACTCAATCATAAGAGATACCAACTTAGTATTATCATAATATTAGCAAGTTCAAATCATTATCATTTATTTTATATTTTCTTCTCATTCAATATCGATCTAAAGACAAATATTAATCACTTTTTTCAACAAAACTGTTCATATTTTTTATGACTGTATGACAGATAAGAGAATAGATATCATAAGTCAAGAGACAAAACGATGGAAAACATAATTAATTTTGAAAAAGAAGAGAAGAGAAGCAAAAACTCTCGACTATTGAAGAGAGTATCGAATTAAACAATACATTCGTTTCATTCAATATCAGAACCAGAAGTTCTCTCTCTCTCTCTCTCTCTCTCTCTCTCTCTCTCTCTCTCTCTCTCTCTCTCTCTCTCTCTCTCGTCCTTTCTCAACAAATTACTGTATTTGAAAAAATGGATAAAATTAAACTCTTGTTCATTACTAATGACGCTTTTCAAAAGCCCAGGAATAGTTGTGCTGTGAATTTGAAAGTTGGAGAACCCATCCGACAGTTTTCTTAAGACTTTTAAGGCTGGCTAAACACTATCAAAGAAATATCTTTGTTTGCGATCATCATCTCTGAACTCACATAACATACCACTGAATACTACACAATGTTTTAAAAGCAAACGTCAAGTAATAGCACCAGAAGTATAAGAGTCAAAGTACCAGTGCTTATGGCTTATTGCAGGACTACTTACAGCAGTCATACATCCAAAGCAACACCACTTCTATTATATATTGAAAAAGTTTTCTTCTTTAAGAAAATTTCCAAAAGTGCTGATAATCATCAGAAGATAAGAAAGAATTTGTGCGACTCTCAGATCCCAACCATTCCTCTCTTTCCTTAACAAATGTTATAATCAAATGCTTTACTCATTTTTGTGCCTCTCTTTGCCTTTTCTGTGACTGTTTTGTGCGACACAACGACAGTCTTTAATATACAACTTAATGAAGCCTAAAGTCAGACTATTTTCAATCATAAATTAATTTTTCGGTAAATTACTCTAATCTTGTGTTCACAGCATTATGTCTGATCCCAGACTAAAGAAGTTAAGCGAAAGTAAAACATTCTTTTGAGATCTCAATTGGAAAGTGCTTTACAGTAAACACTCTATCGTTTGACAAATCAAGAGTTTTCTCGCATTATATTTATCACTGACTCCTCTTAAGATGAGTCTCAACTTTTGGACGGTTTTGTGAGAAAAGCGCAGTAATTATGCAAATCCAACAATTTTTTGCTTTAAATGCCTTGATAAAAATCTTAGCAATCACAATTTTAATTCGAAAAATTCCACAAAATGTCCATTTATTTTATTAGAAACATATTTTCAAGATTTTGTTTATCTCGAAATCGCTGCCAATTCTGACGATTAAATCAAATTTAATATTTGTTTCAATTAAAGGAATTGTCATTCATTTGATTATTTTATTCAAAATCTTATTTCAAAATAATATTGACGATTAAGTTTGACAAAAGCTCACCAAAGTATCTTGATCAATTTGATGATATATTAAGACTTAATTGTTTTCAAAAGAGGCATTCATTTTAGAGATTAAAACGATAAAGAGCTGACTCTCGTTAGTAAGTCATTAATTCACTCAAATTTCATCTCAAATATAGAGAATAAAGTGATTTAATGCCGAAAATAAACTAAAAGTTTTAAATTAATTGATTGTTTCGGTTAATTAATTTTCAAATATAAATATTATTAAATTTCAAAACTTACGGAGTTTTTCATTTTGATTCTGTTCTCTAAAATCAGGCAGACATGAGGTAGTCCTTCAAAAAACTGTTTAAATTTTGGCTTTGAATGCACTCAAAAAGTATTTATAGAAATTAAATCTTATTTTTTTGTCAACAATTAATCTTATGATTCATTAAATATATATTCATTTAGTGTTTTATATTCAGTCCATAATATAATGTATTAAATGTAAAACTTGAAAAAAGATAGGGTTTAGTGTCTGTTAGTGTCAATGAATGAATTTGTTTTAATATTCTTAAGGATTGTATTTCCAGAGAAGACAATGGATTTGAAATACGAAATCTCATACTTTTTATTCCAATGAATATAACAATTGTTAGACACGAATCCAATTAGAGATTAGAGACATAGGAAGTGAAACCTATTATTTCTCGGATCAGTTTTCCTCCAATCTTTGCATCATTTCTAGCAAACAACTCTCAATTGAGTATTTTTAAACTTGAATTGACCAAGATATGAGTGTGAGGGACAATTATGTCGGATTCTATAATCATTTTAAAAAATGGTGATTCTGTAAGCATTAACTTATTCTGTGAGTGCTATCAATAATGTGGTCTTAATAATAATGTCTAGAAAAGGGGATCCAAGCTTTCAATTACTCGGATCTATTGGAGTGACTCTACTTTACAGAACTTCTTCTGGAATAATGATTAGTTAGGAGTCTAAGCATCAAATCAATTGTGCTTTGAGTGAACCTCACATAGAGTTAGAGCCCTAACGATGGGCACAGAGTTTGGGAAACAAAGCATTACAACCATATATACCATATATAGTCACGTAATTTGTCACAAATAATAACGACAGTCACAGCACTTATGAATACCCGACGGATTCGCCACTCGTTTGGTTTCAGTTTACAAACAATACCCGAACGGAATAAATGGATATTTGTTTCGATTCCAGCCATACATGCCTTACATATAATGCTTAATATAATGACTTCACTCATACCAATCAAAATACTTAATGAGTTCTCCAATGCTGTTAGTAATGTATTCCCAAATTCTTACCGCAAGGTTTCCGATGGCTTTCCCTTTCAAACCGTATAATTCTAATTCACATTCACCTGAATTGCATTCATTTATACACAAAAATCCATTATTTGATCGGAAATTAAATGATTAATAGAAATACTTTCAAACATTTATATATCGAATGACAAACGAAGAGAGATATCATATATTTTATATAATTTTTGCTGATTTTAATAACAAAGTCTTCAATTTTTCAAAGATTCAAAGATCAGTTGAAAAATTTTCTTTGTTATTGAACTGAAATTACATCCGTTTTTCTCGAAATAACTTTTTATTTCATTTGATATGTTTTTTCAAATTTTATTGTAATTTAAACTAATTATATCTGAATTGCAGTAATTGATAGCAATTTTCTTACTTGTGGTGAATTTTGCACATATTTCTTGCCTAACATTAAGTCATTTAGTGAAACATTTTTTTAGTGAAACATTTTCATCAAATAAATCCCAATTTTTTGTGAATCTGTTCTCATTTGCCATATCATAGACTGGTATAACATTTGAAGACTTTAATGATTCATAACTTTATTCCGCAAATTCTGAGTCATATCCTCTGAATATCTTAAATGTATTTTAAAAATAGTATTCACTACAGAAAAATGTAATTAAATGTCATTGCTCATATTCATCACTTTACAATTCTAGAAAATAAATTATAGAAAATTGATTGTATACTACGACCAAGATCACCCCAAACACTCGAATCATCAATATCTAGCTAATTTTCAAGCTAAAAATTAATCTTGCTCTTTTTTACACTTATTGAATTGGATTGAAATACAGTTTTGAGTTCACGACTAATCTTTTTAATCCTTTTGGGAATTGCTTTAAATTGATGATACATTTTGTCATATAATTGAGTTTTAGTATAAAAATTGATTTATATTTGATTTTCAGATTATTTTAGCGAAAAGTTTTGAGAAAAAATAATTGAAAGCAAACAAAGAGAGGGAGAGATATAATGTATTGATAATAATTTGGCCGCATTTGAGTTGAGGACAATTTTTATTGGATTTTCTTATCGTTATATCAATCGATAAATTATCTCAAAGTTTGTCAAAATCGGTGATAATTGACGTAATTTATGTTATGAGTGAAAAATGTCTGAAAATTGTTTAACGTTTTTGTCGTTTCATTGAAATATTTTTTGTGACAAACGTTTCAATAATTTAATAGTTTTTTTGTTTCCGTTAATTGTTTTTAACAGACATTCAATAAAACCATTGATTGTGTCTTAACTCCAATCGATTTGACGACAATTGACGACAATATCTATTTGTTTGTCAATAATTTGGTATTTATTTTGATCCAAATTAAAGATATTTTTGAAAATATTGACAAAAAATTTGTTACGATTTTTAAAGATTTGCCACAAAACTGGACAATAAGGACAAGTCGTTGCCGTCATCCGCAATGTCTTCCATGTCTTCGCGCAAACCCAAGGGTAGGGCCGCCACCAAAAAGAGGGCCCAAAGAGCCACTAGTAATGTGTTCGCAATGTTTGATCAGGTAATGTCACGTCCGGAGAGACCCACCCGTCCTGTCATTTGTGACCTTCATTTCATTTCATACAACAAATTGTCCCAAATTTAGGCCCAAATCCAAGAATTCAAAGAAGCGTTTAATATGATCGACCAAAATAGGGACGGGTTTATAGACAAAGAGGACTTACACGATATGTTGGCCTCATTGGGCAAGAATCCAGAGGACGCATACCTCGAGGGTATGATGAATGAGGCTCCCGGTCCCATCAACTTCACTATGTTTTTGACGCTCTTCGGGGAACGCCTTCAGGGAACAGATCCCGAAGACGTCATCAAAAATGCGTTCAATTGCTTCGATGAGGACAACAGTGGAGTCATTCACGAGGAAAGACTTCGGGAACTGTTGACAACAATCGGAGAGCGCTTTACCGATGAAAACGTGAGTTTATCCCTAACTTTGAAATTGTCTTTGAATTGAATCTATTATTTCAATGGACAACAGGTGGACGACATGTATAGGGAGGCGCCCATCGATAAGAACGGAATGTTTGACTATTTGGAGTTCACTCGTATCCTAAAACATGGCGCCAAAGACAAAGACGGACAGTAATTCAGTTCTTCAGATAGAGATTGCCTTAAATTATATCAATTCGTGTCTTATATTGAATTTTGCACTAATTTTCAACAAAAATATATATTTTAATTATTTTTACGTTTGATTTCTTTACTACACTTTTCTGCCATTAATTCACTTTTTATTTATTTAAAGATTTGATAATATTTTTTATTCAAGTCTTCGTATGAATTGAATCAATAGTTTTATCACTGAATCAGTTATTTATATAAATCTTAGAAAATAAAAGATTTCTTCAATTAATTTGATTTTAATTCAATTCAAAGAAAATTCATTAGAAAAAGGGGTAAAGTATTTACAAATGTGTTGAATGTCTAATGATTTTTGTCACTTCTTTGGTTCTTGTGATTCATTTAAGAGCTCAACCGCTTCGTCCGGATATTTGTTTTTGTAGGCCTTAACGAGTTGTGGTTCAATGAGTCGGACGCCATCCAATTGATTGCCTAAAGTAACCCAATTTGGTTGTGTGTTGTGCTGTCGTCCGAATAGCTCTATTTTTCGTGTGCCCGGAGCCAAGCGTTCAATAATACCATAGATTTCGTCGGGTTTATGACTCGTGGCTCTAACTTCAGCGACAATGACATCACAGTCTAACCCTCTATTGATTTCTGGAGGATTTCCTTTGATCCCTACGAGACAGTGCTCTTTCCCGTGATTTATCCAATGGCCGGTTCGACCCGTCCTTATGATGCGTTGCAATTGGTTTGTCTTAACCCAAATAATTTCCTCACATCTCTCATAACCCCATAGATTGAGGCACTCTCTGCCCAATTCCATGGCCCGACCCGTAACCCAAAGAAAGATAATACCCTCGTCTTGTAGGAGAGGAATGTCTAAGTTTCTCATCTCGTCGTCAGACATCGTTCCATACTTTTAAACAATTGATTAAATCAATAGATATTTTAAAACATTGAATATAATGTAAATACCGGTAACTCCATGTGTATATCCCAGGGAGGGTCGGCCATCACTACCGAGAATTTGCCTCAATTTCACAATCAATTCAATTAAAAGTTAATAAAATAGTGAATCAAATAATAAATTCATACCTAATATACTCATATCGAAGAATCTGAGGTCACATCTGATCCATTGGGCCGGGAATAGGATCCGTTTGAAACGGGTCTCAATTTTTGTCAAATTAGTCAATTGTGGCGTTTGTTCGACCCGTTCCACAGAATCAGAGTTTTTCGGTTTAATTGTCGAGTAATCGACTAAATAGTGGACGTATTTACACGAATCCATATGAAAGCAGGTGTTGAGGAAACTGCAGTCCCCTAACGACTCGTCCGTATGTTTTTGGATTATTTTCTTGAAGTGGAGTCGAGTGCAGGCGCTCTCACTGTTGTTGGCTTTAATGCACTCCTCTTTAGTCCCGTGTTGGCAGAACTCCTGGACCTGAGCCCCGCCAACAGATCGGAACTGTTCTACGAGTGACCTCTCTTTGGCGGTTGGCTTCGAGAGGAGGGCCAGTATTTCTTCGCCCATTTGTTTGCTCTGTTTCTCTCTTATTGTCGGTAAAGAGAGAAGACTTTCGAGAAGATCATCGCTTTTGCCATCAATTTTGGCCACTTTTGGCTCTTTTTCATCGCAACTACTCGTCGCTCGCTTTAGACTATTCGGATCCGATGTCTTACTCTCCTCTCTATTAACGATTCCATCCATTTCTTGGACAAAATTAATGAGTTTCAAGTGATCTATGGATGTAATCAAATGGTTCTTCAGATCTGATGTATTCAGGCTTTCAGTCATTCCAATGAAATCTTGGAGAAGAAATTTCTGCAGCAATTCTTCCACCAATTGGTGACAATTTTGATCATCGATTTGAAGGCAATTCTTTTGAACGAAAGAACACAAAACGTTGGAATCGATCGGAAGTTTCAGACTTTGATCGCATAAGAAGTGAAGTAATTTGCCCTCAATTTGTTCCAATTGAGTCCTGTCTATAACTGAAGAGTCAATAGTCATCGGATCGGTTGACGTTTGACTCGATTTGGGGATCGGTTGCGATGTCTGACCGCAAACGGCACTACCGGTCAGAATGTCTTCTCTCTCTTTCTTTCGTCTCTGCATTCGTTCCCGAAGTGATGTCTGTCTTCGTTTGAATGCTTGCAATTCACTGAAAGTATCGTTTGTCTGATCCATTGTCTCAGCAATCAATTGATTCAATGAATAAAATTAGAGATTATTTGAGTTTTTTCACCAAAACTTTTGATCAAATATTTTTGTAAACAAACAAAAACCAAAACTCATTCATAAATATCATTACGTTTTTTAAAAAGCCAATCAAATATCAACATTTGGTTTATGCAATAATTTGTGCATGGTAACAACCATGGTAACCATTCATCATACTCTGTTTACATCAATCTTTTCAAATATCAGAGCTTTTAATCATCACTTTTGAAAATAAGATAATTACTCTTGGTTATGTGGTGGTTCAATTGGCACGTCAGAAGGTTCTTCAGATCTGTTATGAATCCAATGGATCCGGACTTTGCGGTCAAATGGCACCGAAGATTTCGTTTCGCGTATGTCCTCTGTGGAGTGACCGCCTTTTCGGTGGCACTCAAACACCAGATCATAAACGCGGAGAAAGAGAGACAAAGTAATATACAACCCGTAAAAGACGAGACACCCGCCCACAGGAAGGCCCGACTCATGCAATTGGGTGACGTCCATATCATTAGGTCTGGAATCGGTATTCCCACCAAAACTTATGACATCAATAGTGAAGAATACAGTAAAGAATTTAAACAAAAACTTGAGGCACAAAAAGCTCTCAATAATTAAATTTGTTTTTAAATATTTATAATAGTTTTGAATAATTGTCTAATTTTCTCAATAAAAATATCAAATATACCTTGCTAATTAAATAATATGTTAACAATAATTATCAATTGTTTGATAGTTTACCTTGATTAATTGATTAGAAATGAATGAATAGACAAAATTTTAAGTTTGAATAAAAATTAATAAACTTTTATTGCATTTTGTGTTAAAATTTCTATAAATTTAATTAATTTAATCAACGGATGGATTAATAAAACAGTTTTAAAGTCAAATAACAGTAAAATTGATTCAAAAAATATAGCAATAAATCTAACGATTGATAAAAACTGTGGCGAAAAGCAATTATCACACCATTTGAGTATTGATTGTTCATTGGTTCCAATGAAGACACCGACTGATAGCCCGCTCCCAGTTTTCAAACTTATGGCGATAACTATTATTCCAGTTATCTCTCGGAAGGAAAACTTTGTCGACGTGTCTCAGACTTGAGATATGCTTAAAATCATTCCAATAGCCAATAGAGAGACCGGCGAGAAATGCCGCTCCCAGTGAAGACATGTCCCGATATGAGGCTCTTTCAACCTTTTTTCCGGTCAGATCTGCAATCAATTGAACGACAAAATCGTTGTTCGAAACGCCGCCATCTATTCTGTGCCACAAATAAATTATATTTAAATTGATTTAAAAAATAAATAAATAAAATGAAATAATACCGAAACTGTTTGAGCAATAGATTCGGCTGTTCTTCTAAAATGATTTCATACATCTGTTTAACTCTAAAGCAAAGCGATTCCAAAATACTTCGAACCATTTGCCCCTTATTTGTACTGAAATCCAAGATTCAAATTATTTTCATTAGACCTCAACATTAGATCCAAACCTCGGAGTAATGCCAATGAAAGCCGTGGCCGCAGTGTTATCATTGATGGGCGCCTGGAGTCCAGAGAAGGCCGGAACGAAATATACGCTACCGTTTGACTCATTGTGAACCAAATCACTGGTCTCTTTTGGATCATCGAAGAGACCAATAGTTTGTGCCCAAAGAATGGCAGTTCCCGTATCATAAGACGCCCCTTCTATAAGATAAGTCGGCTTCTGATCGGACACTAACTTCCAGCCAACGATTGGATATAATCCCTTATAGGAAGCGAAGGGCTGATACCCTGTATTAATGTTAATGAAAGTGCCGGTTCCTAACGTGCATTTGACGTCTCCCTCTCTGAAACAGCACTCGCCAAACATCGCCGCCTGTTGGTCACCGACCACAGCCCTGATTGGAATGGAAGCACCAAATATTTGAGCACTGGTTCGACCAAAGTCTCCATTTGTGTCTTTGACCGTTGGAAGCATTGACGGCGGAATGTCGAACATATTGAGGGCCCAATCGGCCCATTGCATAAGGAAAGGGTCATAAAAGCCTGTAATACAGGAATTTGACGCATCGGTGGCGTGAACTCTGCCGGAAGTCAGTTTCCAAACCAAATAAGTGTCGAGAGTGCCGTAGAGGGCGTCCCCTTCTGTTGCCTTGAGTCTGATCTGAGGTATGTTCTGCAGAACCCAAATGAATCTCATGATAACCATTCCAGTGGTGAACCGGAGCAGAGATGCCGCCAAAAATCGATTCGAACGGATGAAGAAGTGTATAAACTTTGCGCCAAATTTAATGCATTTCAATCGAAACGATTGATTCCATTGTTTGCATAACTCATCCGAACGGATGTCTTTCCAAGTGATGAAGTTATGAAAGGGTTCACCCGTTTTCCGGTCCCAAGTAATGAATGTTCCCCTTTGAGTGGATATACCCATACATAGCAGTTGTGAAACATTTATCTTCGCGTCTATTGTCACACAATTAGTCATTAAATTAAATTTGTTATCAGTTTTTCCATACCTTCGATGGCTTTCTTAATGGACTCAACGAATGCCTCCCAAAGAGACTGAGCGTCGATTTCACTGAACCCGAGTCGTGGACTCAATAACTCTATTTTAGTCAAAGACTCGCCAATAACTCGACTCCTCTTATCATAGATATGACCTCTGATTTGATATTTGAATAAATTGTTTGCAATAAAAGCCTAAAACAAACCTAATATTAGTGGTTCCGATGTCTACCACCAAAATATATTTATCTGAATCACTATTATCTTTGGCCAAAGACTGTCCGTCTGTCTGTCCGTTCAGTTCTTTCATTATTATTAATAATAAATAACTCAAACATTAATTGGTTTTAATTTTTCTCAACTTTTCTCAACTTTGAATGAAAAGTTTGGTTTTAATGTATTGTTAATGGAGCCTCAAATGGAGCTTGCTTATTTTGCTTATTTTATTAAATCTCTTCAGAATTTCCATTCGATTTCGATGATTATCTATTAGAAAATTCATAACTAATTAAGACCATTAAGACCATGATCATTTTAATTCGATAACATTAATAAAAGTGTTATTTTTATATAAATTAGAAATAATGAGAAGTTGACAAAAAAACCTTTGATTTGTTAAATAAAACAAAAATTATTGATATAATGGTCTCAAATCAAATCAAATGTTTTTTTTGATAACTATTTCTGTTTTTAGTAAAATATTCCACAAATGGCTTTGAATTAATCAAAACAAGTGATAACTGCTTTAAAATCTGGTTTCAATGGATTGATAGATGAGTTTACTCATCAAATTACAGCTCAATTAGGAAACTATTCAACCATTTAATTGATATTCTTTTGAATTAATTACCAAAATTTATTCAAATGATATAATGATGAGAAAGCACAATTTTATAAGCATCGATGAGCAAGACACTTTATGCAATTTCAAATTAAATTTTAAATAACACCAAGTCAAAAGGTCAATTGAATTTTACAATTCTTTCGGAACCTACCTATTCATTGCGCAAACTATCTAGCAATACGAAGTCACATGTGAAAGTAGCAAGGTCATCAATCAATTCACTACAATCATTGAAATTCTAAAAATTCTCAAATTTAACGATTACTTGAAATAATAAGTTCTTGGAAACTATTTGGTAGGAAGTTATCAATTGTGTTGTTTACAGGAAACAAAATGAAATTGCTCATTCGAACATTGAACAATGATCATGCTCATTTGTTTATTCAAACTCTTGTTTACAAAAAATACGATTAATTTCTTGAGAACTGAAGGCATTTCACATTTATTTAGTTTTTCAATGAGTTTCATATGTCATCAAAATGTTTGATTGCATTGAGTAAATATGTGAGTGGAAAAGTATCATGATACAATCATACAATCATGATCAAATTTTTATTTACAATTTTTCTAATCAGTTCCACTCAGAATGACCTCAAGAACTGAACAAACATATCGATTGAGACAATTGGAGAGATAGAATAGAATTTCCGGCAATGAAAAGATAATTACCTTGGTTAGAGTTTGACTTTTGATCTTGCTAAAACATTTGACTCAATAGTCATGAGCTGCCCATTGGATACCATTTTTTCTTAAACTCAAACTCTGGTCGAGTGATAGCATAGATGTAGTGCAGAGTAGTTGAACAGAGGAGAGGGTAGACCACTATTGGTTGCGCCCAAAAGTGTAGAGCACTGGGACTGAGTGCACATGTCTTGCATTGATTGCAGAACGCATTGCATAGTATTGGGAATCTCTAGATTTGAGGCATTTGTGCTAATATTGTCTTCACTATCATATGTTTGGCTACACTTTGATATTTTGGCACAACTTTAAGCACTGAAAACATTAAACAATTTGTTCGTCATATCATTGATATAATTGTCTCTCATTTGAGTGACGAACCATTTGTTGTCCAAACAATTGAATCCGAGTCCTAATCCGATGGACCCAAACCTGAATAACGAGATTAATTCAGTTGCGGTGACGAACGGCAGCTCTGCTCACATTTCTCAACAGAATTGGAGTAAAGCCTGTGTTGTGTTGGGCGCCCAGTGGGGCGATGAGGGCAAGGGTAAGGTCGTCGATATGTTGGCCACACAATCAGACATTGTCTGTCGCTGTCAGGTATTCAAAACCGATTCTCTTTTCAAGAATATTCTGTTCAAAATTCTATGCCTTTCCTCAGGAATTAGTTTGACCTCAAATTTAATTCTCTTTTCGTTTGTGTTATTGTTTTTCTCTATAAATAGATTTTCACTTAATTTAGAAATTTTTTGAATTATATTTTAATTATATTTTTTAAATTAAATCATATGAATGTTGGACAGGGAGGTAATAATGCGGGCCATACAGTAGTGGTCGGAAACATTGAGTTTGACTTTCATCTGCTCCCGAGTGGTATCATTAATAACACTAGTGTTGCGATTATTGGCAATGGGGTTGTCATCCATTTGTCACAACTGTTTGATGAGATCCATAAGAATGAGGCCAAAGGATTGAAGAATTGGAAGAGTAGATTGCTCATATCTGACCGTGCTCATTTGGGTCAGTCATATCAAACGATACCTTCAATTTATTAATCATTTATTTGATTCAGTCTTTGATTTCCATCAAATTGTCGATGGATTACAAGAAGTAGAAAAAGGAAAGGGAAGTCTCGGCACCACAAAGAAGGGCATCGGACCGACATATGCCACAAAGGTATGTATTTCTCATAATTTGATCTATTGTTGAGTTGTCCTGTATTTGAAGGCCGGTCGGTATGGCATCAGAATGGCTGACCTGATGGGAGATTTCTCTTTATTCGAAGAGAAGTGAGTTTTTGTTAATGATTTCTCACATTTCTCGTGATTTTCATGCCTTAAGTGTGTCCCCAGTCTCTTGAAAACCGGTTTCTTATCTCTTCCGAAATCATTGATATTCTGAATATTTTTATTAAAAGAATTTTTTAGAGTTTTTATCATTTGTTTTGAATTTTTTTCATTTCTTTTTTTATTCTGATTTCATTTCACAGATTCCATAGACTTTCGGCTCACTTTCGGTCCCAATTCTCTGACCCGAGTCTTGCTGTCAATGAGGCTGAGCTCAAAAAATTCAGAGTAAGTCTTCATTAAAATTAATTCACAAAACATTTAGATTTTAATTGATTTTATTGATACTCAAAGCAATTTGCAGAAGAGATCCGCCCCTGCATTACAGATACGGTGTCGTATCTGAGCCGAAACATGAGGGCCGGTAAGTCTATCCTAATAGAAGGCGCCAACGCAACTATGCTCGACATAGACTTCGGTAAAACTAATTATTACATTATTTATACAAAACTTTTGTTTATCAGTCATTTTGTTGTAAATGAAGGCACGTATCCATTCGTCACGTCATCCAATTGTACTGTTGGTGGCGTTTGCACCGGACTGGGTATACCTCCCCGTAATATCGGTGAGGTTTATGGAGTGGCCAAAGCCTATTGCACTCGTGTGGGCGACGGCCCCTTCCCTACCGAACTGTTCGATGAGACGGGAGATTATCTCCAGAAGACAGGGAAAGAGATAGGAGTGACCACTAAACGCAAGAGACGGTGCGGTTGGTTAGATCTGGTCCTTCTTCGTTACTCTCATATGATTAACGGGTATTCAGCGTAAGTATTGACTCGTTTTTAGATAATTATTCGATAAATAATTGAATTGATTTGTGGAAAGTCTGGCGATAACTAAATTAGACGTTTTCGATGAATTGAAACAAATCAAAGTCGGCGTCAGTTATACTTTGGACGGAAAGGAGTACACCGACGCTCCTCCAGGTTTGTCCTCTTCTTAAAATTTGTTCATTGGATTTGATTTTTGATTTTTTTTTTGCAGCAAATTCTTCAGACTTTGCTCGAGTTAAAGTCAAATACATTAGTTTCGAGGGTTGGCAGTCGAGTATCTCTAATGTCCGTAAATTCGGTGATTTGCCAAAAAATGCTCAGAACTACATCAGGGCTATTGAAAAATTGGTGGAAGTCCCAGGTATTCAAACATTGGTTTCTTTAATACATTTTTTTCTGATCACAAAATGAATCTTATTTTTAGTGAAATGGGTTGGAGTCGGCCCTAAAAGGGATGCGATTATTAAATTGTTTTGATTATAACTTTTTTGTTTGATTTCGAAGTTTTGTTGAGTAAAGCATTTGTTAACTAAAAGTATATTTTAAATGACTTAATGTTGAGTATTATATAATCTATTTAAACGATTTATAGGAATCACACTTACACTCAGACCCCTAAATGTGAACTTGAGTACAATTCCCGTACAATTTAATCACAAAACAAGTGTTTGTCCGCATTTCAGACCGATTTCACTGCAAAAGTTGTTCACAAAAGGGTTTGAATGTATTATTAGATTTGTTTTAATTGGGTTTCGTTTCCAATGAATTCCTATTTTTAGTGATTTTTTTGGAATTCATTTAAAATATTTGATTCAATTTTTATTCCAATTCTCGATTAAAATCTCATTTTTCTAAACATCAGTTAAATTGTGAAATTCAGTGAAGACTTTATGATTATTCTGTGCCTTAAGCTTAAAATTATGGCAAATATTTTATTATTTATCTCTATTTTTAACTTAATTTTTAATTACAAAAAGCATTGATTCTGAAAATTATTGAGATTTTCGAGTCATTTGTTTAATCGTTTTATTGCATAATATTTCTATTTTATTGAACACAAAATCCAAATCAAATGGAAATTATATTTTGAGTCAAAAAAATTATTGATAAATGTTTTGTGAATTTTTTGTCTTTCAATAAACAAATTTTGTTTAATCATTATTTGGGACAAAAAACTATATCTTTCATCAGATATCAGATGAGTCTTAGCTTAAGACTAATTCAATAAATGTATCCTGGTCATTCATGTGGTCATAGATGTGGTCATTCATCAACTTTAACCCTGAACTTTGAACTTCAAATTTTCAAGTTTTGAAAAGTTTTAAAAATTTTCAATTTTATGCCGTAATTTATGTGAGAGTTGTGTTTGTAAACAGACTTTTGGGTGTAATTGAGATACGATTGCATCGAATTGTTTGAGACTCGCATTAAGTGACTAACGATGTCATCGATTAGCGAACAGTCAGTCATAAGTGAAAGCAGTTTAGAGCCGACGGAACACCAATTGTTGTCACTCTTTGAGCCCTTCATCTATTCATTGGACCAAACAATTGATTCCTGTCTTCGATCGCAAACACAACTCAACTCAGAGTTGGACTCATTGTTAGTGACGTTAAACGCAATTAAAGCGAATCCAGACTTGAGTGCAGTCATCGAAGACAAGACTAAAAGACTTTTAACTCTTAAGCGAAGACTAACTCTAATCCATACTATTGTCCAGAACTCAAACGACAGGACACGGAAACTCATTAACAATTATAGGGTTAATGATAACCAAAACAAGACTTAATTCAATTCTAATTCAATTAATATTTCGTTTTTATAAATATCTCTTAAAATGAATTTAAATTCAAAACAAATATTAACTAAAAATTCAATTAAACGTAAATCTAATGATATCTCCGATGAATCGGACTCCGATTCCACACAAATATATGAGTTTTTGGATCAGATAATCGATGGCAACAGAAGTGAGGCTCAAGAATGTCTCGAATCCATTATCACAACAATTGAATCGAATTCAGATAAACTCAAGAATGAGATAATTGTCTTCAATCAGAGTCCGAGTGTTGACCACAAATATGACTCGAAATCAGTTATCGGAGACATTGGTCTCAACGAAGAGTTTTGGGATGACTTCGATTCCGATGAGTTATACGATATGTCGACTCTCGATGTTATCTCATTTCAAAACCAATCTTCGGGACTAAACTCCGGTTCATATGAAAGCGATTTTAAGGAAAGGTTTCAAAACCTTTTGAATCAAATGTCAGAAACGCCGCCAAAAGTGATCTCCGGTGCCATCGATTGCTCTTCACTTGGATTAAGAGTTATTTCAGAATTGGATTCAATTAAGTAAAGCGTTTCCACTTTTATATCAATTAATTAGTTAATAGTTTTTCTGGTCTTTTGTTTCAGTGATTCTATAATTGGTCTCAAAAATAAATTCAATGAAAAACTCAAAGAATTAAATAATTAAATGTTTTTCTAATAAATTCAGTTATTTTTAAATAAAGTTTTATTTTATGAAATGAAATGATTTTGACTTTCATTTAATCAAAATTTGTTTTAAATAATTTGATGACAATATTAATGAAAACATATTTCAGATTAGATTTTGAATTAAACTCAACTTTTGTTTAACTATTGATTCAATAAACTGATGAAAGAGTGAATTGCTCTCAATTTTGAGTCAAAACCAAAAGTTTATTATATGTTGAGTCGAATGTCAGTACAATTGACCAAAAATTTTTGTTGAAAGTGTTTCGATTGACAGACAATACATTTATTTATTGTGAATTGAATCAGAATTGAGATAATTGTCTTCAAATAATTGTCTTTTCATTTATTTAATGATTTAATAAAATATAAAAATGTTTTATAGAAAAAAAGTTTTTAATCAAAAGTTTTTAATCAAAAGTTTTAATCAATTACTTAAAGTTACGTAAGTTTTGTGTGGCTTTTAAGCGTCAAAACAGTGAAACGTTTGAAAATATTATTTAAATATTTATTGTTTTCATTATTTTCTTATAATCAAAGATAATGTCAAAACAAATCTGTAAATACGGACATCAATGCTATCGACAAAATCCTATTCACTTCCAAGAGTTTGATCATCCATTTGATTGGAAGTCAAGAGTTGGTGAAGAAAAAGACAAAACTTTGGCCACAAGTTCTTCAGCTCTTAATCCACACAAAAAGCTGAAGAGTTTAGACGTAAACAAAACAAAACAAACCATTGATTCAAATGTTTTGGGATTTTATTTGACAAAAGTTGAAGGAATTGATGAGAAGTACAACAAATTTGAGTCAAAATCAATTGATTTAAAGGATATTCTGAGCGAAACAAATGGCAGACTCTTAGAGTCGGTTCAATTCAATTATATGTTTGAAATCGATTGGCTTTTAAATCAATACCCGAAACAGTTTCAGTCATTACCTCTACTTATAGTCTATGGCTCTAAACGCGACGGTTTGGCCACAAAAGAGATGCAAAACCAGACCAAACACTACCCGAATGTCCGCATATTTGGGGCACAACTGTTCGATATGTGGGGAACACATCACTCAAAGATGATGTTCTTGAGGTACGACAATGGGGTCAGAGTTGTCATCCATACGGCAAACCTCATACAAAATGATTGGACGCATAAAACCCAAGGAGTTTGGGTGAGTCCTCTCTTCCCTCCTTTGGTCTCAACTCAAAACAGTTGTTCAGATGTATCTCAAACTCGATTTAAAACCGATTTAATCGAATATCTAAAGACTTATAACTCAAAAGAAATCGATTATTGGATTCAAATGATTAGACGACACGATCTCTCGTCGGCCAAAGTCTTTCTGATCGGTTCCACTCCCGGAAGACATATGAATGAGAGTAAGAGCCGTTTCGGTCATTTGAAGTTAAGACAATTGCTCTCACAATTTGGTCCCAACTCTAAAAGTGTTGACACGAGTTGGCCCACAATCGGACAGTTTTCAAGTATCGGTTCTTTAGGGCCGACACCTGACAAATGGCTGACCAATGAATTTCTGGTCAGTCTATCGGCTGTTTGCGGAAATAAATTGAATTTAAGTAAACCTGAGCTCAAACTCATTTTTCCATCGGTTGAAGACGTGAGGAATAGTTTAGAGGGTTATAGCGGTGGCGGTTCTCTTCCCTATAGGTATGAATCAATTGCTTTCTTAATTGAATTTCAATTAATAATTGTTTTTACGTCCAGTCGTATGACTCACACAAAACAGTCTTATTTGACATCTTTTCTACATTTATGGCGAAGTGAACGGAGAGGTCGTACTAACGCCTGTCCGCACATCAAGTCTTACGCTCGGTTTTCACCCGATTTCAAACAAATGTCATACTTTTTATTGACTTCTGCCAACCTATCGAAGGCCGCGTGGGGTCAGCTCGAGAAGAATGGATCACAACTTGCCATCAGATCATATGAAGTGGGAGTTCTGTTTATACCAAAACTGTTTGTATGTCTTCATTGAGTTTAATATAAATCTGAATCAAATTTAATGTTATTTTAACTCATATTCAGTCAAATCAGGAATTTTTTGACGTTTCAAATATCAAAGACTCCAATGATTTTGGGAATACTTCTTCGTTTCCGATTCATTACGACATACCTCTGACTCCTTACTCTTCAAATGGTAAACATATTAAGCCTTAAAATAACAAATTTTTAATTTGTATTAAATCTAAATTAACAGATAATCCGTGGACTTGGGATACCCCCCACACCGATAAGCCGGACCGTCTCGGAAACGCTTGGATTCCGGAATAAAATCGTTTTTTATTCAATTGATTTACGAAATTATCTTCAAATCTATTTTTTTTATTAAAAGTAAAATCGTTTTTATACTTAAAAGCTTTGGTATTGATATTCGATTCAATATATTTAAAATAATTTGTAAAATCTAACGCATCATTGAATTTAAGCCTCGATTTCAACTCAAGTAAGATGAGTAAGGTCTAAAACAAGGTTAATTTCTATTTCTTTTATATTTAGTCAATAATTCAAAAGAAAATTCAAAAATATTTCCTACAAATCGAGTGAAAGAAGATAATGACCGTAAGTTTTCTCATATTTCTATTGCAGACAACAATAAACAATTGCCTTAAAAATGTTGAAATATTGAACAAGATCATTTTGATTGATTGCCTTCAATCAGTCTTTCAAAATGATAGGATTTGAGCAAGGTTAACTATCAAGAATAATATTAAAAGCAAACGATAATAATCAGGAAATTATTTGAGTGGAAGACTTGAATGTGAGTCAAATCAATGATTCCATTATTCATTGGATTCTTCTTCTGATTTCTGGTTATAAAGAAGTGTCGAAATGGAGACTCTTTGGCGACACATCTCTGGTATTTCAATACATCAGAGAATATCGTATTATAATTATAGGATATTATTAATAATAACGCTTTTATCGATCAAATGGTGAACTTTTGAATCATTTATTAGTATTTTTTGTTGCATTCGTTTCGATCACACATTTATTTAACGAATTTAACGATTAATTCGATTTGTTTTTTACCGAAACAAATGACAAAAACAATAAATCGATTGTTTCCACAAATTTCTTGAGAATCTAATCGATTTTGAATTACATTTAATAAAATAGTTGTAAACTCCTCTCAAATGAATATAAATTATTTATCGATTTTCTCTAAACTATCGGACATTCAATTGAATGAAACAAAATATTTTTGAAAAATAAAACTTTTATTTAATTTATTTCTTAGTATTTCTCATCGACTAAACGTTTATTAGATTTTTCTGACTTTTCGTCCTTTTATTCAAAAACGAAAACTTCGATAAAAGTATTGCAAAAAAATGTTATTTCAAACTCTGATTGAACTCAACTGAAATATTTTACTGCAAACTCTTTGCCCTTTTGTGGCCAATAGTTAGGAATTCCTCTGAAACTAAATTTGCATTTTTGTTAGAATTTGCGGTTTTCGTCTCATATTTGAAGAATAATTTATTTTATGAATAATTAGGGAAAGGATTAGATAACAGTTAATATGATGTCAACCCTTTTGATAGCTATTTAATGGCTGACTCGCTATAAATTGTCT
Organism: Tectocepheus velatus; assembly: GCA_034700625.1. Classification (NCBI taxonomy): domain Eukaryota; kingdom Metazoa; phylum Arthropoda; class Arachnida; order Sarcoptiformes; family Tectocepheidae; genus Tectocepheus; species Tectocepheus velatus. Next base: position 18,166 of record JAQIXV010000393.1, on the reverse strand, counting down.
GAATTTAATCTTTTGTTTTGATCAAACTTTTAGACAAAAATTTGTTTTAATAATCGATTTCTCAAATTCTTTTCATTAATTAGATATCAATTAATTAGATTTGAGTGAAATTTGTAAAGTTCTCCACTAATTTTGATCTAGTAATTTGATTCTAGTAATTTGATTCTAGTAGATTAGAAAACTTAATTCAATTCAAACTATTCTATAAAACATTTAAATTTTATTAGACCTAGGTCATTTATAATAATAAAGTGCTCTTATCTTTATTCAATAATGTTTGAACAAAAACAATTTTAAATTATATTAGTTTAAAATATTCCTGTGTTTTATAATTCTGTAATTAGTATTCGAAATGACCATGCTTCTTTTATGATCTATTTGGAGGCATAGAATCGAAATAATAATAAAAACTTGTGTTTGAATATCACTTAATAGCACTTTAAAAGAGAAATTAAATTTTATGCCTATTTTTGAGTAATAATTAAGAGATTACTTTCAATGAGTATTCTTTATGTGCGAAGAATTTATTAACGAATTAAAGGCCCGAAAGCCTATAATTAGACCGAATAAGTGCTGTTCACAACTGAATCATCTAAAAGAGTGGTCCATAAAACCAGAGCTAAACTTAAGGAGTTTCTGATATATTTGACGCAAACAATATATCAATGGCTTAATTACCAGTCAGTGTCTATAGTCGTGGTCTTTCCCTAACGACGAACCATCAAAAAATTGTTTTGTTTGCCTTCCGTTCCTTCTGTTAGTTCTTTATATATATTAAACACGAGTTTTGTTGAAAACCATTGTCGAAGGCATACCCAATACTAAGAGGTTGTGCTCTAAAGAATAGCTGTGCAGTCAATGTATACGTCGGCTTTAGTTTTCATTTGGGAGGAAAAGTATTTTCTATCGATTTTTATATTTCTCACATATAGTCACATATAGTCACTGAGCCGTTATGTTATGTGTTATTTAGAGTCCACAACATTACAAATCCTATTCAATAGAGACTAAGAACTATTGCCTTCCAATTGAGTGCCAGCGCTCGCCAGCACTGGTTGTATAAAGTGATGATAATTCGGTCCGTTGTCTCAGAAAAACAGAATTCGACTCCAAATGACATGACATGAACTAACACTTAGTTTTTACTCTTCTTTTCCTTCATTTTAATGCAAATCATTGGAAAACAATTATAATAAGGAATACAGACTTCATATGAATTCTCGATTTTCTTCGACTCTTATTCGCCTTCAAATCAATTCTTCATAACTTTATTCGTGAAATAGTTTTCTCCTAAACTCTTATATATTAAAAACGTTTATTCAAACGTAAGTCTTATATGAATTCTCTCTTTTCATAACGAAGTGTATATAAGTTGTATATAATAGTATATAATAGTATATAAGAGATGATCAATAGTGGGAAGGAATGGTGTATTTTTGGCCCAGTCTTTGGCCCATTTACTTTGTAATTATCTAGCATTGAGTTATGCGAGGTTATGTAAAACTATTAATTGTAAAACTTAGGCCTATTCAATAACCTTGTATGGAATCCCAATGCTAGGTTATAAAAAACTTTTTTTTAAAGGCCAAAAATACTCGATAGCTTTACCCCCTGAGCATGTTAAGTTATATACTATTAACATATGTGTCTTCTCTCAGTAATAACTTTATTCTTATCAGTTATTTCCAAACATAAACCACTCGACTCTCAACTCTAATAATGTTTACTCAAAAAAAGTTTATCCAAAACTGGAGTGACTTATGATTATTAATATTGCGATCAATTATTAGTCACTTTTTCGATGATACAAATCTATGGCCAGACGTGTTCGCAACGGATGCTGTAATTTATTACATCTTCATGAAGACAATTCTCGTTTCTTATTATTAGCGCTCGTCCTCATTGTGTATATGATATTCGGTGCCCTTGTCTTCCATATACTCGAAAGAGAAACCGAACAAAAGAGTCGACAAAAGTATCGAAATATTTTTGATAATTTTCGCAATAAATATAAACATCTAATAAATGAAAGCGATTTGATTGAACTCCTCGATGCCTACAGCAATGGATCCGCTGATGGACTCATCGGTCAGAAAGAGCGTTGGGACTTATCCGGATCATTCTATTTTGTTTCTACTGTTGTTTCAACTATTGGTATGTGATTTATGAAAATATTTTTTTTTTACTTGTAATGAATTTTAATGCCTTAACAAACGGAACATTAGTTTCTTTATTGAACTTCAAATATAAATCTTCTCTCAAATGGTTTTTTGTTCTTTTGATAAAATGCTAAAAATGTTTGTTTAATAATCCGATGGATTAAAAAAATCTTCATTTGAAAGACTCTTTTGATTAGATTTGTGATGAATATTAAGTAGAAACTTGAAAGATGAGTATTTTTCCATTAAAAGGGTGATAGAAATTGTGAGAAAAAAAATTGAATAACTGTTTAAATAGATTATTGACTTTTATTGGAAATACATTAATGAGAAAAAGTGACGAAAGTGTTTCATCTACTCTTATATATTGCACTTCAAATGGCAATTGTTTACACTCAGGAGTGTTGGAAGTGTTGACTGAAGAATAACCAATTATTTTAATCGAAAATATTTTGTTTTCTCCAAACCATAAATAAATTGTGAAAATGATTGATAAGAAACAGAATTATTGATCACTTCATCAGTTGGTTAATATTCCGTTAAAATTCTTGACTTTGATTTTTATTTCAAAGAAAACACTTTTTTAACACAAAAACAATAAATTGATTTTAAAATTCCGAAGAGTTTTAATCGGATAAAACATTTTCAAACATAAAAACAAAGCTTTTTATCCCAGAAAAAGGATTTCAAGAATTTCAGATCAAACAACACTTTATTGGGGTTTAGTTTAGGATATGGTCTCGAATTGATTTTATGTTCATATTATTTATCGAAATAATATTTAGTGATTTTTTTTTGTCGACAAAATCCACAACAAGTTTATTATTTTCACGACATTCAGCAAAAAATTGTAAAAAACTCTTTTATTCTTTTTTAAATCCATTAAATATTTACCCAAGATAAAAAACATCTTTTTATAGCATTGAAAAATGAGACCATTAAGAGGTTTGCGATTCTGGTAGTCCTCTGGGGATCCCTAATATTCCCCCATTTTTCTAAACCTAAACAAAATATCATTTGTTAACAAAGTTTTGAAAAGTTTTTCATCGATTCGCTCGACTGAACGGAAACACAAGTTTTTTTTGAGGAATATTTTGTGTTTTAATTTCCATTCGAATGAATATCAAAATAATGGATCTCTTTATCATTGAAAACATTGAAACACTCCAACAAATCACTGAATTCTGTTCCTCTCCTGAAGTAGAACTCAGTTTGAAATCGAAGAAGAGTTTAACCAAAACTTTACCATAAAATAGGCCTTATATGAGGTTCACTCAACTTAAGAGTGTTTACATTCAACCATTTATTATGAGAGGAACACCACATTATCTTTAATGATGAGATGAATACTAAGTTTTGCATAAATTTAATAGAAATCTCTTAAAGATTTTTGTTTGAGTTCCACATATATTGTCATAAATACCTCGAGTAACTCAACTAAATATTTTTGTCACTTTCAAGAAACTCTTCTCAGAATTTATTATTAATTCTGAGTTCAAACTTAGCAAGGATCCTTTTTATTATAGTTGAAAGATGAGACAACTTTTGTTTAAATCAAATAATACCTTTGAATTTAATAAAGAAAAACATGAATTTAAATATTATTTTTCAAAGAATTTCTCGATTGAAAACATTTCTGACAAACATTTGCTTCAAATGATTCGTTAAACAAATAGTGAATAATATTCTGATTAAATATATTTTAGAACTTGTATTCCATTGAAGTAAGAAATTAAATGTTGTTTTTGATTATCATTTGAAGTAATTCTCAAAGCAATCCATTTTAGTTAATATCAAAATAATTTTCACTTTTCAACAAAACAATTGCTGTCATCATATTCTGAGTTCAATAAAAAATAAAAACATTTCTTCAAATACAACGAAAAGCGAATGAATAATAGTTTTTTGATCAACGGTTGCATATTCTGTGTCACTCTTTAAACGAGAAATACGTTAAAAATGAATTCACTTTTTGGGCAAATCTCATGAATTCAGGGCAAAGAGAAATTCGTCTCCACTTAAGTCAATGTGTTCTGTATTTGAGCCGAAAAAACGATAATATATTCCTTGAAAATGACAAATAGCCAGAAATGAAATTTCTATTGATTTTAACTTAAAAATAAATATTTTAAACGACACGACAAGACACGGGAGACAGGGTTAGCGTAAAACAAATTCAATTCAATTCTACAATTCTGGGGAATAGTTCTGAAGATATCTCTCTTTTTTTGATTGTTTTTTTCGTTTTTCTCTTTGAATGGAATCGAATGGAAAGAATCGCTTAATTAAACATTAAGTCATTTCTTTGCAATTCTTATATCTTATGACAAAAAGATTCTTATTTTTTGCCGAAAAACCAGAGAAAGAATGAATGACTTTCTCTATAATTATTGTTATTTCCATAAAAAGATAAATCAATAGTTTTTTCCGTCATTTATCACAAAAGAAACGGAAATACTCTATAATTACAATCAAATGAATGAAATATTTATTCAAATGAATGAATTTGTTTGGATTATCGTCTCCTCTGATGAAAGAAAATGATTATTAAATTACATTTAATTATCAGAAATATAATAATCAAATCGAAAAATAATTCATTTGAAGAATAATTTGTTTGAATAGAGGATTAAGTGGAGTATGAAATCAAATTCAAAATTTATTATCCAATATAAGTTTAGAGGATTACCAAGAGTTATTGCCAAGGAGGTCTTAAAAATTTCATTTTGAAAATTACATTTGAAAAATATATAATGGAAATAAAAATAGCTCATCCATCAAATTTTTTTTATTCATATGAGCAGAGTTACTAAGATATTATCTTGATTAATGTACTAGGGAAAAAATTGTTTGCCATTTTGCATGGTAAATTGATTATTAAAATATTTATTCTATGCTCATAATATTGATATAGGGTTCGGAATGACGACTCCAAAGACTATCATCGGCCGAATGTTTATCATATTGTATGGATTTTTAGGTAAATATTAATCAAAACTATTATTAATGGGATTTCTGTCAAAACTAATTCAAAGATGTAATCAATAAAACCTTAAATAAGGGAACATTTGTCGCAACCAATTATAGGCCTTGAAATTCAGGGATTCATTGAATTGAAACTCAAATATTGTATTTCAAACAAATCCATCAAATGATTGCTGTCTTCTGTAAAGCAATCCAAGAGTTGACCACAAAGTGATTGTTTATAATGAAAATTATGACAAATGATTGTCCGATCGGATAACTAATCAAATAAATTCTTTGTTCATCTCTTCTCAAACTATTATTATATTAATGTTTTGACAATAATTCACTTTTTATGCTCAGAATAAGTGGAGTATAGCGTCGACACCACATGATTGCTTCGAAATCAATGATTATCTGATAAAATAGACTAAACTAAACAAAAATATGATGTTTGATGTTCTCAATAATAGGCTGTTCCGGAGGAATATTATTTTTCAATTTGTTTTTGGAACGAATCATAACATTATTGGCGTCTGTTATGAGAAGATATCACGAAATTAAGATCAGAAGAGAGAATGAGAGACGCGGTTCGGTATACAACAGAAGAGAATCGACCATTTCTTTTGATGACCGTTTGGACGCTAATTGGAAGCCATCCGTCTATTGGGTTATGTCTGTGTTGGCCCTCTTCACGATTATTATAGCCATCACCGCATCACTTGTTTATTCATATGTCGAGGGCTGGCGTTATATCGATTGCATTTATTTCTGTTTCATCGCATTCTCGACCATAGGTTTCGGTGATTTAGTCACAGATCAGTACAAAAGGACTGGAGAGGGGACAGAAAGGGGACAAATCTATAGTATCGCCAACTTTTTGTTTATAGCTTTGGGCTGTTGTTGTATATACAGCCTCTTTAACGTCACATCGATTGTAATCAAACAGTTCTTAAACTTTTTAATCAAAAAACTTAACTTCAAGTGCAAGTGTTGGCGGAGAGAGCAGCCAGTGGTGACCCAATTGACCCGTTCCCGTCGCAATGCTCTCACACCTAATCACTTGAAAAACTATGCAAACTCTGGTCACAAGACAGTCACAGTTAAGGCAACTATTGCCGACTCGAGTGATGCCGACTCGACCTACGACTCGGACACCGAACGAAGAAATTCAAATGAAATGATTTGTATGAGGGATGTCCTCAAAACAAATAAGGTTTCGCTCGCAATACTACAGAAAGAGTTGTACGAAAGCGCACAAAAGGCTAAGAGCTATAGGAGTCCTGCGATTCTCCTGCCGTCCAAAGAGGATAACAACGACTTTAACACCGGAGCTGTCGGTCCACTCGCTATTGTCAGTAAACAGTTGGGAGAAGATAGTTGAGAGTCAGATCAATTAGCTAACTGTTAGCTTGGTTATTCGTATTTAGAACAAACTTTCGAACAAAAAACTTTATTGAAAAATAACGAAACTAGCTAATTGATTTTAAAGATTTGAGCTTGCACATTTGTACAAAAAGCATTTGACTGCCAGATGTATGTACTTTTGCTAAACGGCTTTCGCTACTTCTCTTCTTAAGTCATTGGAAATCAGTGATTGAATGCCATACGAAAAAAATATGCAAAAATAGCTTGGTCAATTCTAATCAAGATTATTTTTGGTTCTAATTAACTTATTTTGTATTAATAGATCAATTTGTTGAAGCATTTGACGAATCTCTCAATAATTTGTTAATAAAATAGTTTTTGAAATTAAAATATTTTAAAAATTAGGAAATCTATTGAAAATTACTTCAATTAAATCTCAATTATGTTTTGTTTTGCAATAAATTAATATTTATTTTCAAATAATTTTGTCAAACATTTTAAGAATCATTAAAAATAAATTTAAAATCAAATAGAAATTCAAATAAAAAATAAATAAGAATTTTATATTAAAAACCATTAAAAGCATTAAATTATTAAATTTGGAGCACAAGTCCGGCAGCGCTGACATTATCTCCACCGCCACCCGTTTGCAACACTTTAGTACAAACCAGAACCGGTGCCACACATATAGAAATCTGATGGGAATCTATTGATTCGACGACAGTTTCGTTCCAACAATTGACTGGATTTTTGGCATCGAATCCGATTCTCCGTCTATTGGTGTCGGAACGGGTGGTGGAGAAGGACTCGTCCATAATTAGTTTGGCTTCGTTTACGTCTATCACTTCAGACCCGCACTAATCAATGCAATAATTATATGAAATTCAAATAAATTCAGTAAAAAAATTGAATCAATACCGTATGCCTGTGCGCAGTGAGGGCTGACTTCGCACTGCTAGCCATCAACGCCTTCCAATTTGAGTCACTTTTGATAAGAATAGTTTGAAAGGCGAGAGTGTGAACGTGGATACGAGTTAATTGCCCTGAGCTCTGGCTATGCATTAAATCATATAAATATCTGATTTGGTCCAAAACGAGTGCAACTCTCGGATACGGATCGGAAACAACGGAAATGTTTCCAAAAGAGTATAAATTATATAAATTATTGACTTCCTGTTCATTGAGTCCAATGCTATCAATCAATGGGAATATTTTGTCGACAATTGTCTTCAGTAGTATCTCTTCCGTATACGACGCCATTTCGAAGTGAATCCTAAGACCGGAATTGGATTTCCTTAAATCAATTAACGATTTTCTGAGTCTTTCTATCCTTTCTTTTCGTAATTCGAAAGCAATGGGAAAGTTATCCATCATATGAAGGCCACTGACGACCAAAAGGTCGGGTTTGAAGTCAACTGTTTTCTCGTAAAACGTGTCCAAAGTGGCCAACAGTGGGTTTTGGTGGTCGTTGTGGACAATAAATCTGTTGGCGCGCGGACTCACATACTTATTGTTCCAGTTCTCACCCAAAGGGTATTCCAGCAACAGATGGATGTCATCCTGTTTTAGATGCGGTCCACTCAGCACTATATCTGAAGGCAACTGACTTTGCAATTGAGCCGACATTTGTGCCGCGAGAAGCACTTCTCCGATGCCTTCTTTAGCGAATCGGGAGGCCATTAGAGGAGCGTTTCCTCCAATCGTCCGTTTCGTGTGTCGGCCACTATTGGCCGCAGAAACCAATTCAGAGAAAAGGGAACTGTTTTTGATATAACGTCTGAAAAGAGGAATAAATTTTAGATAAAAATATTTAAATTCAAAATACTTTTGAAGACTTTTCAAGAGTTTTATCGAAATAATTGTTTTGATAAAGAGTTTAATCAAAACAAACAAAAGTTTTATATAAATATTAGTTTAGGTTTTGATTGAATTATATTTGAAGACAAACAAAGAGTCCAATAATTATTGTATTAATAAATAATAAAAACAAACAAATGTTAAGTCAAAGGGAAGTCATACTCAGCTGCGGCTCCGAATTGAAAGAAATAAGCGAACGCTTCCAACAACTCATCTCTTGAGCCAATTATGTCATAATTTCGTGGATTCTTTGGCGGAGGATATCTGTCGAGCAATACGTCCCTCGTCTGTGCGATGACATCGAGACAAGAGCCGAATCCGATCGCAATCTTTGTCTTTGGATTAACTGAATAACTCTCTTCGATCTGAAGAAGGCTTTCGTGTGTTAACTCTATTCTAGTCAAGAGGTCGTCCACTTGTCTCCAGTGATACCAATAGGCTATCAATAGTACGATAATAGAGATAAAGGAAACAAAAGAGAGTTTAAGCGACACTTTATTTAAATAACTCATTATTTAAGATATTATCCGATTATTTGATTATCACTAAAAACACTTCTAATGAAGAACTCATTAAATATTTGTTTAGAGAATAACTGATTAAAACGCGTTTTTCAAGTCTTAGTCTTTGGATTAAATTCCTGTAAAAGAAGAGAGAAATCAAACAAAACTTGATTTTGAGGGGAATGTCCGAAAAGAGAGTATAATCTTGGTCTCAATCTGGTCTAAACCTGGTCTCAATCTGGTCACAATCTTGGTCAATATGTTTTCATTTGGTTTATTGGATTAAAAACTGATATATGAGAGGAATGTCGTCTAAAATAACGGATTTTGTATAAAATTTAACTCAAATTAAAAATAAGATAAACATTGAATCTTCGCATATGTTGTATGTCTTCCCATTAGATAACAATTTGATAACAAATACAACAAATAAAATGTTTTTCAGTAAAAGTCGACGAAATTTATTGAATGAAACGTTTGTTTACTTTTACTGAAAAACATAATAAAAACGTAAAAACTGTTTATTAGTTCTCAATTGAATTGCCGTTAAATCAATCGATAAATTGGATCCGATTTTAAGTGACAGTCATTTCTAACGAAATTAAAGAATGAGTTTCTTTGGATCCCAGTCTTCGGTGACTCAACCGATGTTTGGGTCAAACACTTCGGGATCAATGTTTTCCTCGAACTCATCGCTCAACCCAATGATGTCGACCCAAAGCCATAACCCAATGAAGGACTTGGAAGTGCTCTCACCTCCAGACGACTCAATCAGTTGTCTGGCATTCAGTCCGCCATCACTTCCGCACAATTATCTGATGAGCGGTTCGTGGGATAACCAAATCAGGTGTTGGGAGATATCGGGTAATTCCCAGACAAACAACTGGACAACTCAGCCGAGAGCACAACAGACACACTCCGGACCTGTTCTCGACCTCGCCTTCAGTGATGTCTGTCAACGAATTTCTCATAATTTTAACAAAAATTAATGTATTTTTTCTCTTTAAATGACTGAAAGGACGGAACGAAAGTGTTTTCTGCTTCTTGTGATAAGACAGTGAAGATGTGGGACCTCAACAGTAATGCCTCGATGACTGTCGCACAACACGACTCACCCGTCAAAACCGTTCACTTCATTAAAGGCTCGAACTATACCTGCATTATGACCGGCAGTTGGGATAAGACTATTAAAGTATTTCTCAAATATTTTGATCCAATTTTGATCTGATTTTAATAATTTGTTTCTATTGTCAAACAGTTATGGGATTTGCGATCGAATCAACCGGGAATGACAGTCAATCTCCCGGAGAGGGTCTATTGCGCTGACGTTTATTACCCGATGGCTGTCGTCGGAACCGCTAATCGAGGAATAATTGTCTACTCTTTGGAACAGGGTTTGCAAGAATACAAGCGATTGGAGTCTCCCCTTAAGTATCAGCACAGGTGTGTCTCCATATTTCTCGACAAAGAGAAGAACCCATCGCCTCCGTCGGGCTTTGCTTTGGGTAGCGTTGAGGGAAGGGTTGCCATTCAGTACGTGAACCCAATCAACCCGAAGGACAACTTCACGTTTAAATGTCATCGATCTAACGGAACCAATAATGGATTCCAAGATATATTCGCAGTGAATGACATAGCGTTTCACCCTCACCATGGCACTCTCGCCACTGTCGGATCCGATGGACGCTTCAGCTTCTGGGACAAAGACGCCCGAACTAAGCTCAAGACATCTGAACAATTGGAACAACCGATCACTAAGTGTTGTTTCAGCGCTCGGGGAGAGCTGTTCGCGTATGCCGTCAGTTATGACTGGTCTAAGGGTCACGAATACTATAACCCACAGAAGAAGAACTATATTTTTCTGCACCCGTGCTATGAAGAGCTACGGCCCAGAAATAAACCCAAATGACTCAATAATTCACATCAATTCTGAGTCATTATTCTATTGAAAATATTTCGTCTATATTTCTATTGAAGATAACTCCACTCAAAGACATTGTTTTTCATTTGATTTTTTCGATTAAAACGATAATTATTTTCACATTTCATTAAATCTGAAGAATTCCTTACAATTTGAAAACGTTTTTATTCGTTTGGTTTTCAATTCGTATTAAAAACAAACTTTTTCTGCAAAAGTGTTGTCATAATTGATATTCAAATTTCACGATTAGGTTCTGATTTATTATTCAGATTTCAAATTGAAAATAATTATTTGATGACTAGTATTACAAATCGACAGGAATTACAAAATTGATTCTCTATTTAATCGTTTTGTTTATGTATTAAATAATTATAAATATAAAAATCGATTACAATAACAAACAATGAAAACCATATCTTATTTTTATATCAAGAGTTTTGTTATCAAATTCTTATAACTCGATGTTTAGATCGAAGGGACAGACAGTTAGTTGAGTCACAATTTCTTCACAGCACTAGAACTCTGGGGCCTCTGTCCCAAAGAAGCGATCGCCATAATTGCCTTAATTGCAAAAACAAATGTTTAATTTTTCAATATTTAAGACATTTTTCATATTTAATTGAATACCAATTCCGGGCAGAATATAGAACTTGTCGTTGACTTCAGAGTCGACTTGAGTTGTCACTACTTTCACTTTGGGAAAGGCGTAGGCAATAGAGTGAACGCCAGAGACAGCCATTAGAAGAGAACAGAGAAATATATTGTCTTCGGGCACGTCGTGGTCTAACAATACTCTGATAGCCATCATAGCGGCCGCACCCGAAGCCACAGTCGCGTCCATAAGCATAACCTTATAGTCCTTTATATCTTTAGGTAATCGCAGATAATATAACTGAAAGTCAAACGAAATTCAATTAAATTTCAATAAATAATTGTTTAAATATTGAAACGGACTTCGGGTTCATCTGTTGCTCTGTTGGTCTGAATCAGGATTTTTCCGATCCTTACGTCTTTGAGTACATCACACAACGCCTGTTCCATAGTCTCTCCGGCTCTGAGTATAGACACTCCGCAGATCTTTTGACAGTTGACTCGCTTTCCGTTATAATTGACGTTTTGTGGCGTTTCTACGATTACATCCTTAAAGTGATTCAATCGATTCGTTAATTGTTTTTTCATTTAATTATTTAATAAATAAATACTTTGAACGGAAGTAACGAAAGCGCGAATTCAATCAATAAACGCATTAATCTCTTGGAGTAGAAAATGAATTCATCTCTTGTCGTCTCTCTATCTCTGATGAATGTATGCATTCCTCTGATTTGTGTCGTAAGGGGTAACAACTTTAATGATGTCGGGAGGGGTTGATTCGAATGGGCCTTAATTAGCTTTGACCTGAATTAACGCAAATTCAGTTTAAATTGAAGGCTATTGTCACCAAAGCATACCTGAGTTTGAGTCCTCTTGACTGGAGCTGTGTGTGGATGTGCTTAACAATCAGGTCAATGGCCACTTGATTTTCACCTCCTCTTGGCACAATAAGGTCAGCATGGATCATTGATGGCAGGATATAGTAGTCGAACATCGGTTTCACGAATTGATTGTATTGTTTGATGACTCCCTCTAAGTCTCGGCCCCTTTCGGTTATGTCTCGACGCAGCCGACGGGCCAGTCGTATGTCAGAGTCGGTGTCGATAAACACTTTCATATCCATCATTTCGACCAACTTTTTGTTGGCGAAGATCAGAATTCCCTCACAAATGATGACATTCGCGCCGTACATCGTTTTCTGGGGATAGGGTTCACATTCACTCTACTTCTTAACGATAATCAATTAAATGGACTCACAGTTGTCTTTTCGCGGGAATGGGTCACAAAATTATAAATGGGAACTTCAACTCTCTTTCCTTCCTTTAATTTTCTGAGAGTTTCAATGAGTAGGTCAAAGTCGAAAGCATCAGGGTGGTCAAAGTTGTATTCATTGTTATGCGCCAACCGGTGCTGGTCTTCATTCAACACCTGATATAGGCTCACAATTTAGAAAAAATTCAAAAAATCTATTAATGAATACTTTATAAAAGCTGTCGAGACTGAGTAGAGTGACCCAGGGCACGTCCAAAGCCTCTATGATCTTTCGGGCAACGGTTGTCTTTCCTGAAGCACTTCCTCCACATAATCCTTATTTGAGTGAATTTAATGATTATTTTACAATAAGTCAGATAATTATGAGACAAACCGATGACGAATGATTCAATAGATTGTCCCTGAGTGTCATACCAAGGGGGACGACCAGAGGTATATATAGTTCTTTGTCTGGTTCTCAACACAGGATCTGTTTTTGTGGCAGATTTTGCCGATTTCGAGAGGGATATAGTCCTTTCCCTTTTGCCTCTCTGTACAGTTCTGGGACTCATCGGTGTTTGCGATTCCGGCACTTCTGACTCTTTATCGAAAGGAATTCCCGTCTCATAACACAAGTCATCACTACTTCCACTATTGAATAGAATAGAAGTTGTGTTCAAAACGTGAGTCAATTCATTGCATAACAAAAACATATTTTGAGTCAAATATTCTAAAAAAAGAGATACCCATCAGAACTGGCACTACTCGGAGGCTCTTGGAAATTGACTGAATTAGCCATTCATGAGAGGAAAAGGTGACAAATAATAGATACTTGGTTAGAGAACCGAGTTTTCAATAATTCAAGAGATTCGTCATTTTCAGGTTCTCTTGGAGTCCTTTACTCTCTTGTGTTCTGTAGTTGTGATCATCAAAACATAGGGAACTCTGAACTTTGCAATGAATATGCGCGGAATAACAGTCTGTGCGGAGATGTGCTGGCAGTCAGCCCTTACATTCAACACACTTTCAATTTCTATTCCTAGAGTTTGACTCAAGGCGTGATAGTTACCAACAAAAGAGCATGGTCATATACTGCATCACTAATGGGATTCCTGAGTCACTGAATCACTGATATAGTTGAGGACAGTTATGATCTAAGATTGAAAACTCCTTCAAAATAGCCCTCAACAGTGAAATGCATTATAGATTGCCTTCGAATATGTGACTAATCTTTTTGTGACTAAAGAATAGAATTTAAGGATTAGTTCATTAACTTTACATCAATTATAGTAAAGATTTTCACTTCTATTATAAGTTTGAGTTTCAATTGTCAACCATTGAGTCAAACATTTCTTTGTTAGAGATATTGATATTGAGGTCATTTCCAACACTTGAAATGTTTTGTTTGATATATCGATGAATAAACAAAAATCAATATAGAATTGCAAGAATTCTCACCTAGCATATTGTAACCTAGCATAGTTTCGGTTGCTTTTGTTTTTCACAGATTAATGCACATGTAAGACTAATGTGAGAACAGCATTAAGTTTGGCAAGATCATCTTTCAGCCAAACTTTTATCCTAATATCAAATTTAACACTCGATATGACTTATAAATTGATTGAAAGATAAAATATCGTTACCTTTCGTCAGTTTCGTAATCATTTGACATTTGATCGAATTCGTTATCCATTGTATTATTGGATAATACAAATCAATTGTCAGATAATGTCTCTCTCTTTGTGTCTCTCTTTCCAATCAATTATTTATAATTTGTTTTTCACTTATTTTTATTAAATATGAAAAACTGAAAGTCATTTCGAAATTCCTTTCCATTTTGAGAACTAATAACAAATTGAACTAAAATTTCATTTTTATACGTTATTCGCAAAACACAAAACTCTTGACTCTAACGAACAGGTAATAAAAAGTTCAATAAAAGTGGAAACGGATTGCCAGGGATTGGCTGAGAAACTCTTAAACCTTACTAAGAATTACTGATAACTTTCTAATGGATTTCAATTCGATAGAAAAGATAAGAATACGAATCGTGTGTTTGCATAGAAGTACTGTCCCTGAGTCTGATTGAATGGTTGTGCGATTCGCGAGAGTCTGACAAAAAACTTTCTTTCACTGATTCCTATCGACACAAATGTGTCTCGAATTTCAAACAAATCGCTGAAAACCTTTCACTAAAAAGCATTGATTACATGTTTTCGCGAATAGATATCTAAAATTAGGCTCAATTTCAGCACAATTTCTAGGAATTTATCGACAATTTATCTGATTGTCTCACTTTATGTTTGTTTTCTTATATTTATTAATAAATTGATAATAAAATATAGTTTTGATTCAAAGCAGAGATAAATATAAAATTCAACGAAAAATGATAACACATTTTGTTTTGAAATAAATGTAAAATTGTTTTCAACAAAATATTTCATTAAATGATTGGAAGTATTGATAAAATCATTAAAAAACTTGAGGTCTTTGTGGAAGACATAAGTTATAGAATGAGTTTTTGTCCCAAAAGGTGGAGGCCTTCCATCCACACCAGCCCTGAATATAAAGTTTGTTTTATTTCAAATATTAAAATAAATTTCCAATAAATTTGAGATAAGACTCACTTTCTTTTGAATGGTAGCCAAGTCTTCACCTCCGGTATAGTGCGGATCAAGTATTAAGAACTTGAGATCTCCAGTGTTTTCATCGAAATCAATACCAATGATAGTATGCGCCAAAACCCCTCCCCCTATCATAATGGGTGTCCCGTTTGTGGCGAAATGATGGGCCAATTCGCGGCCTTTATTGGCCAACTCGGCGCCCGAACTGACGAACATTATCTTCGATGTTATGCCATACAAATGGTTTAATACATAACTAACTTCTTGGGAACCAATCCATTGACGGGAACCGACAAACGACTCCTCTTTGTCGCCGACTTCGACGAGTGCTCTTTGAATGTCTGAATGACTTGGAATCGGTTTATCGATATATGACTGGTGTCTGAACCACGAAATTATAGTCTGGAGTGATCTGTAGGCACAGCCCCATCCGTTGTCGTCGATCCTGTCCTGCATATAGTGATGGTATGTGTAGTCGCCATAAACGCAAAACACTTGTCCGCCCTTTAGTCCGGTGTCTTTGAGTCCGATGTGGACAGTAGTCAAGTAACCCGTCTCTGGTCTCTCGGAGTCCAACAGAAAACGGTTTGATTTGCGAAATACCGGTCTTTCCGTTGGAATCAAATACTTTAAATGTATTTCTTTTCGTTTGTCTAACAATTGTTCGTCACTTAAAGCCATCGGATATACAACGGATACGAAATGCGAACAAATATTTTTCGGCCAAAAGTTGTAAATCTTTGGAATCAATATCTTATTTAACTCGAAATCAGTCCATTCTATAACTGATTCGATCATTGCTTCAGATTTGAGTCTGATTTGAGTCGAAAAGAGTTTCAATAGATTTGAAACGTTATTATTCTCTTGAATTAAAGACAAGGAGTCGACCAATAGATTCAATTCTGTCTTATTTTCAGTCAAATCCAATTCCAATGAATATTCACTTTTAGGAGAGTTATCACCGATTGAGACCAACTCAAGAGGACTCCTATCGTTTGCCTTCTTTTTCCTCATCTTTTCAATCATTTTCTTTTTCATATTCGCCGGGACTTCGATGCCATCGAACAGATCCGGATCTTCTTCGAGATATCCGTAGAGATCGGTCAGAGTTTGCGAATTAAATGACTTATCATTGGCTGAGATATTGGTCTCAAAAGACGATTGAATTAATTTAATGTCAAATGAATTGATGTCTTCCTTAAACTTATTCCAAGAATCTCTCAAATTATCAGAAAATGTTTGTTTGTCTTTCGATGACTGGAATGTCAGACATATGTTGGCCTTAAGTTTGACGACAATTGTCTGATCGATGGCTTCGTTGTCGTCAACGACTTCGAGACCGCATTCGCAGAACTGTTTTGATTTTATGTCAAAAAATTTTGTCTTCAAATCAAATGAATTGTTTTCACTATTTGTCGATAAAATCAATAGTTTTCCGCTTTTTTTGTTTTTAAAACTTTTTAGACACAAATCAATGAACTGTTCGTCAGATACCGAAGAGTCGATCGAAAATATACCCAAAGCGGTAGTCCCTGAAGGGATGTCCCTCTCGTTGTCAACAATTCCCAAACAATAACTCAAACTGTTGTCAGATATTGAAGTGAAGCCAAAAACTACTCCCGATTTGAATTGATTGGGAATTTCCGGTGATTTTTGGCAAAAATCAATAAAACGCTAAAAATATAATTTTGAAAATCAATTGATTTTAATATATTTTTAAAGACAAACCTCTCGAAGACTTTTAACAATTTTGAACGTCTTGTTTGACATATTGATTGTTGATTCACTAAATTGACCAAAAATTGTCACAACTTATGATAATATGATATAAATATTAATATCAATAAAGACTCAAAACGTGTCAAAAACTAAACATAGAGTTAACGCATGTTTTGGAGACAGACATCACTTCTTACGTCATTTGACTCATTATTTTGCAGACTTTTAAACGAATGGAAAACAAATAATTGATTCAAAAGTCTATCAAAAATGAAATCAAATGTTAAATGACTTAAAGTTTGTTTTGATTTTAGTAATGATTTGACAGACTATTGATGAGTAGCACTCAATTAGAGTACAAATTATTGTATCGTTTTGTAGAATATTTTGAAGGAATTCCAATAAAATGATTGAATAGATGTTTACAATATTGTCATTGAATAACACGTTTTTGTGATTCACTTAAAATAATTAAATCAAAAATGAATTTAAACAAAAAGTTTTATTCATTACTTATAAACACTTTAAAGACTGAACATAAAAGACTTAAAAGGAAAATGAGTTCCGACTCTGAATTAGATGAAATCAATTTATTGATTGAGAGCTCGGAATCACAATTAAACGCATTATTGCAAGCGTTGGAGTCAACTCAGGGATCAATTGGACGTCTTAAGGAAAGAAAGGCTCGGATTATAGCAAAGAAATCTCGTCCTACCGACCAATCAGATTCCAGTTGCAGTTCGGGACCCACTAATAGTTTGGACATTTCGACAACTATTGTTTGTTTATCTCGTTTTCAATTATTTAAGATTTAATTATTAATATATTTAATAATTTTCAGTCCATTCCGGATCCGGACAACCCCGGGTACATCAACTCAAGTGATTGTGATGTTTCAGAAACGTCTGATATTTCGTCTCCTGGAGGGCGTAGACCTCGACCTATCACTACGGCTCAATACGGGTCAGGAGCCGCTCATTCCTCCAAATTATTACTTAAAGTCCAATCAGTAGAAGACATCGAAAAATGAGTTACTTATGTTAATTGAATTCAATCCTTAAAACAATAAAAATTAGATTCAATTCAATTAAATTAAATTGAAAAACAGTATGAAGTAAAACCTGCTTGTTTTAATGCCTGGAGCTTTTTCTCCAGAATCAGACCATTTGTTGTCATTCCTATAGTTTTCAATCCATAAGTCTTCAGATC
>JAQIXV010000392.1:0-40113 GCA_034700625.1 Tectocepheus velatus | reverse complement strand
CTCTCTTTCTCTCACACACACTCACACACACACACACACACACACACACACCCTACCTACCTACTATAGGGTTATCTCCGTCTCTCTGCATTAGCCTAGATCACTTTTGTTCTCATACTATTTAAAACATTTTTTTTATTGAATTCTATAAAATTAAAGTTAAAACTACAAAAATTCTGTATAAATACTGTATGTAATCAATGATTAAACTAAAATGAAATGAGATTGGTTAATCACAACATCAAATCATTCTTAATTAAATCGGAAATACATTGAAATTCAATATAAACTTCTATTTTAAAGCTTATGAATTATTAATTAAAAAGTCCATTAGTTTTACCAATTTTTGATTATATTAGGAATTGACTCAATTTATAGCATATTTTTTTTGAAAGCAGAGGCGAAATAAGTGAAACCATCTACTATTTGTTGTATCAAATTTTGATTAATGAAACATTATATGTATGGCCACTCTATTGGATCAGTTTCTAAGATTATATTTTTTCATATGTCCCGGAGGTTTGATTTCAAAAATTTAACATCAAAAATATTATTCCAAGAATTATCTTACAACAGAATTAAGCTTCAAAAGATCAGTTCATATATTAATTCTTATTTTTTATCTTAAAACTCAAATAAATACTGAATTAATAATTGAAAACATATTTTGAATTCAAACTTTACTTTTGTATTAAGTCTAGCAGTTCTCTGAATTGTCATAAATGTAAGATAATTCAAAATAAGCAAGGTAGTGCGTCATTCTATTCAATTATTAACTTATTCCACGTAAAAGCTTTCTCTTAAATGATATTAACTTATATGCAAATAATATTCACATAATTTCTTACGAAATAATATTTACATCCATACGAGAGATGTATGTGTTTTATCAATTTAATCATTAAAGGATTATTCAAATACAACTTTTGATGAAAACCATACATGGGCAAGGTCAGTCGGCTCAGGGGGAGGATATAGGGGGTGGATTTTTTTACTTCGATCCTAGAGGAGGATATAGGGGGGATTTTTTTCCAAATTTGCCATGCGTTTTTCCAAGATGGCGGACCAAAAATGGCGCCCAAACTTGAAAAATGGCCGTTTCAGAGCTAAAAGAGGTTAAATTCGATTAAATTGTGCTTAAATTGTTTTTAATTTAGTTTAGATCCAGTTTTTTCCGCCAAATTACCGAAAAAATTGAAATACATTTAATTGAAAACTGTGAAAATAATTGAGTTTATATTAGCACTAAAATGTGGATTTAACTCAAACATGACTAAACATTTTAGTTCCAAGGGGGAGGGCTCATAGGTAGCCCGAAGCCTTTGATTCGATATCTTGATCATTCTGATATTCATATGATTTCAATTCATGAAAATTTGATTACAAACCCCCACTCATCGCAAATATTTTTCAAAAATTGAATTTTAAAAGTTCCGAATAAAATATCAAATCTTTTGGTTGAATATTAAGTTTAGTTTAAAATATTGAGTATTTGATATACATTGTATATATATAGATATAAATATATATAGATTTTGATTCTATAAAAACACAGTATTATATGAAAATATCTGCCTCTGAGTGACTGAAATCGAACTGAAAATCTTCAGTAAATTTACCTCAAAATAGAAATTAATTTTAGTTAAGTTTCCATTTGAAGAGACAATCCATTAGTTATCTGTACATAAAGCTGTCAAAACTGTCCTAGTTCATAAAATCAATAAATTCTCCAACTAATTTTGTTTCTGTCAAACACCAAGTTTTGCGAAATAATGAAAGAAATTCTGTTTATTCAGTGACTCATAAAACAAAATGAACTTTAATTGAATGAATAGAATGCAACTAAAAGTACATTTGATTGTAAATATGGATTCAGTTGTTTTTCTCCTCACTAATCACTGAATCCATTGAATTTATTGATACAAATCATCGAATGTTTTCCAAATATTTTGTAAATAATTTATAAACCGCTGTTTTTGACCTAAAAAGAGAAATTTTTGATACGTCCTCTCAGGCTATCAGTTTCAAGAGACTTGTTTTATGAGAAATTAATTAAATTTTAACTTTAATATAAATTTTGAAATCAAATTCAAACATCTTTCGAGCGTAAAATTCGAAGGAAATGTTTGAGTAATATTGAAATAAAATTTGCCTTGGTATTTTGTTTCATTTTATACAGCATTAAAATTCTGTGCGAATTCACTTAAGCATTAAACGAATAAAATTATTTGAAAATTAAATAAATTTGTTTTTTTCGTTTCTCTAAGAATCAGACAATAATCTAATGAATTCTGAGAACAAACGCAAAGTCTATAAAAATAAATTCAAGTCTGACTTCACTTGTGATTCGATTATAAAATAAGCAAAAGTGAGGTTCAAACAAAGGTTAGCCAAATGTCCATGCACAGTCCATGCAGAGTCCATGCAACAGCCTTAACACGTGAACCATTCTCTCATATTTTGATGTCATACGAGAGCCTAAGACTTTTGTTTCAGTTCTTTCATTACATAAGATAATAACAGATGTGAATAGAAATTGAGAATAATTAAAGATTTAATTAAATATTTCGACCGAATTATAATATAATTAAATAAAATTAAAGAAAGACTCCAATTTTGACTTAAAGACTAGACTTGATCTATTTTTAGAGAGCAAGGGACAATTAATTTGATAATTTGGAAAGGCTCAGGTTCGTTATCAGTTTTTGTTAATGACTCCAAAATAATTGTCTCAAATTATTTAATGAAAATATTTTTGTATTTATCGAAAACTTATTAAAAAGAAATAAAATTTAATTGAATTGAAAAGAGTGAATGTTTTATAAAATAAATGAAACATTAGTTTAATTTAATAATAATTTAACCTTATTTAATTAATTAGATGAAAATTTCAAGAAATTAATCAAATTTTAGGCACTTATTAGATATTTTGATTAATTTGAGGGCAAGTGAGTGATCCAGTGGTCATAACGAAGCGGTCGTGGGTTTGAGTCTCAAAAGGGCTCAAAAGGACCTTTCTTCCAAAATTTCTATGCCTTAACTCACTGTCCATCTCATCTGTCCTCTATCCTTGTTATTCACCTTGTTGTTGACCGTGGCTCGATGGAAGAGGCAGGGAGTTTGAATCGATATCCACTTTAAACTCCATTTCCCTCTCCGCCTCCTTTTCCAGACATTCACAAAATTATGTGCGATATCAAGATTTTTGATACATGGAATCATTCAAATATTCTCTTGCATATTTTATTATATGATTAATACAATATTATGTTAAACTTTAATATTAATAATATATCAAATATTTATTTCCCAAGTTTTTAAAACTTTAAAAATGTTTAATAAAATGAAAAAAATTTAATACTTTAAAAATTAATGTTTAAAAGTATTATTAAGTGTTAGAGATTTCAATGAAAACCGAAGCGAATTGAAGTGAGATTTCATCAATTATTCATTAAATAGAATTTAAGTCATAGAAAACTACTATATTTGATGGAAAATTTACCTTAATTAGATTCACTAATCGCTCACAACTTTATACAAACAAAACTTTATATTTATTCAACACTTTTGAATGATTTCTTTCTTTCAAAGACAAGAGTACTTTCCCTAAACTTTTTTCCTTTAAAATATGCAAAAGAAAAAAAATACCAAAAAAAGCATTTTTCCAAAAACTGATTCTTCAAAATAATTTTTTATTTAATTTATTTTTTAAAAAAGGACTTCATTATAGACTCAGCAAAAACAGATTTATGCCAATATTTGGACTTTTATTGTGCAATCAATGCATGTTATTCTGTATGTCAAGAATCACGACCCCTTCCTTTCTCATAAATAAATCAAAACCACAATGGAGATGTTACAATTCAATCTTGATCACTTTATATTATATTAAAGTTTGTTTCATCAACATATATTGCAAAATAATGTATTAGATATGCTTGCTCAATCATTCAAATATATCAAAGTAAACAACTTTTTCTGAAATGAACTGAAGAAGGAAAGAGTCAAATAAAGAGAAAAGAAAGACATTATAACAGAGTTAGTATCGCATTAAAAGCTTATTATGGGTGAAATGCACAGAATATTGAAGTTATCAATCAAAAGAAGGGATTGTCATAACCTGACTCCTCTCAGATGAATATAAAACTGAAAATATAATACAAATACATATTTTTCGGATAAAATGCATTTCTCCTGAAAATTGCATTTCATTGCAATAGCTTTGCGCAGAAGGAATCGCACAGAATAAGGACTAATAGTTAGAAACTCTGCCACACATTCAAGTGAAGCCAACTTTACAAAAGAGATAGACTTTGGTTCGGAATTGTCTGACACTTTACACAGTCTTAAGAGTCTGTAGAGTAGAGTCGGTTTCGTTTGCGATGTTTCACTTCAAACGCTTTCTGAGAAACTTTTGTCAGTTTTTATTTGAATTGAATTCTTCTTATGATATGAAGTAAATAATTGATGGAAAGTGCCTTTAAATCGATGATTTCTTGAGACATTATGTTACTATTCCTCTGATTATGGACTCATTATCCCTGAAATCAAACAACAATTCTCTTAACGATCAAAAGCTTGACTTTAGTTCGACTGAAAACTGTGTTAACGAGGCATTCGTTTCATTGAATAACATGACTGACGAATGTTTGAGTCTATTACTCGTTTCAGTCAATAGTACTTTAATTGGTATTGAAATGAATGTAACACAAAACGTCAGTTCCCTTCCAAGCGAAGAGTGGCCATTCATCCCTCGCTGGTGGATACAAGTCTTCTGGTCTCTACTCTTCGGTATTATGGTCTTAGTGGCAGTGGTCGGCAATTTGGTCATCATTTGGATTGTTTTGGCGAACAGAAGGATGAGGACAGTCACCAACTATTTCCTATTGAATCTAACGATTGCCGATCTCTCGACCGCTATATTCAACGCGATATTCAATTTCGTATTCATGTTATACAGTCACTGGCCTTTCGGTCAAATCTATTGTGTGGTCAACAATTTCATCGCCAATCTCTCCATTTCTGTCTCAGTCTTCACAATATCGGCCACAAGTATCGACCGGTCAGTCATACCATTTGTAACTGATTTTTATGACAAACTTATTAATCAAAAGCATTGCAAAAAAGATTCTAATGAAACACAACTCTAATGAGAAATTCGCAAAAAAGACAAATTATTTGAGTTTAGGTATTAGTTGTCAATAAGAAAGACATACATTAAATGACTTAAGTTTTAATCAGAATAAAAGACTTGAATGTCTCATATAATCGAATGCAAACTATAATACTTTTCAATTAAACTAAAGGAAAGAAACTGTATTCCAGTCAATATATCCCGCACTGAGCTATACTCCCGCCTACGACACATTTTTCTCTTTTCAATTTATGTCATCCAATATTATTTTCTCGTCAAAAACTATTCTTATTTTTGAAATTCAAGACAATGAATTAATCTTATAGAATGAATTTTGTAGACCAGGCTTATATGACAAGATGTATTTTTCAACTCTGCTTGATTTTCAGATTGAGCAATGTGAAATTTAAGGCTCTTAAAAATCTCATTTACCACCGAAAAGGTATAGAGTCGACACAAAGAGATGAAAATGACATTTTTAAATTAAAATTATAGTTTTGGACCAATTTATCAGATAATTCTGATAGAAATGGGATAGTCTTTCACTTGATAAGTTTTTAAGGGGGTCTACAATATATTTTTGAGCCTTAATCCCGACTTTAGATCGCTTTAAAAGAGCGAACTAATGCTTATCCAAAAGTTGATATAAGACATAAGTTACAGTCATTTTTAGTTTTTAAATTAATCCATTTACAAAGGAAAGGGAGGAAACTGTTTATTAAGGAATTATTCTTATATAAAATGTTTAATCCGTTTATAATATTGACAAATGGAGTGAAAATGTCAGACTTAATGAATTGAATTTTACGATAATTTATTAAACCTGTTGTGTGTGTCAACAATAGAGGCTTTGGTCGGAATATAAATCGCAGGCAATAAAGAATTTAATACAATTATACTAATAATGAGGAATAAAAAAATAAATATTAATTTGTTTATTTCGGATTCACAACAAATCAAATTAAATCCAAAATTCTAATGAACTAATTGACAAAAATAGACGTAAAAATAGATTATCCTAGGTTATTAGCAATAGATTCGTCTAATTTGGTTTTCTATGGAAAATTCTGATTGCGTCCGTAATTATGAAAAATAAATTAAATAAATAGAGTATTGTTTTACATAAGTTTTTACTCTTGAAAGTTAGCACTAAATTCAGGTCAATGTCGATATCATTGAG
Organism: Tectocepheus velatus; assembly: GCA_034700625.1. Classification (NCBI taxonomy): domain Eukaryota; kingdom Metazoa; phylum Arthropoda; class Arachnida; order Sarcoptiformes; family Tectocepheidae; genus Tectocepheus; species Tectocepheus velatus. Next base: position 33,799 of record JAQIXV010000392.1, on the reverse strand, counting down.
CGATTGAAGGCTAACATCAAATAATTTGATTCAAAATGTATTCAAAATAAGAGCAAATTTGTTAAATAATTTAATTTTTATTATTTACATTTCAATCAAGTGAACCCATAATTCAAAAAAAGGGAAAAATGTGATTAAATTTTTTTTTTATGAAACCACGACTTAAAGTTAGAGCTGTGAGAAACTGATAACATTTTGTTTGAATATTTTTCACCTAATTTAATGGTTTAACAATAAGAGTATAACTTTGATGAAAAATTCGCTTAAAATATAACATTATTTCCTTTCATTAATATATGAATCCATTAATATCTGAAATAGGGTCAGAAAATTGGATTTTAAATGAATAATAAAATTTTATATTTTTGAAAATTACGAATCAGTTAATGGCTTTACACTAAATTTTACAGATATTATAAGAGACGTATGTTTCTAATGCCTATTTCCTGGCTGCTGCAGCACTGCCTTACCCTTGCTCAAACATTTCTCAATTTATTGATTTTGTTGGATTCAAATATAACTTACGAAAACGAAAACAATTTCAATCTTTTTAGAATCATTTGAATCAAATTTCTCTTTTTATATCTCTTTTTATCAAATCGATGAAAAAAATTCAAATATCAATTTTCAAAATGTGACCCATGTCCTTTTCTTATTCCTATTTTTGTTTAAATTTCAATAATTCATCAAACAACAAATAATGAGGGTAATTTATTATATTGAGGCCTTCTTCCAAAAAGATCCCTTCCCTCTGAAAGGTGACAGATTTGAGAGAAGAAACACTCGACTCAATCACTTGAAGAAAAAAAAATAGTTATTTTGTTGTCTTTTAATATTACTTTTTTTCCGAATCGCTTTTTCGTCGCTTAAGACTTCCAGACATTATTGAGAACATTATTATATGTAGTGATAAGTACTCACAAATCTTATCAACAAATTGTATTTCTTAACTAAACTCAATTTGATTTCAGTGGAAAAATAGTTGAAAATTTTGGTCGAAATTGTTTTCAAATCTCTTATAAAACTTTATACATAATAATAATAATAATAACAAAAAACAATGCCTTCGACTAAACCTTTGAAAAAATGATAGAAAGACTTTCAACAAATTGTGTCAAATAATAAAGTAATTGGAGTTTCAATGGGTTTAGTCTTTTGAAGAGAAAGTTACAGATATTTATTAAATACATTTAGAGGAGGACTCGTGAGAATCATTTTTCTTAAACTGTCTTTTATATCCTCGAACCAAATAATCATTTTTTTTCTATTTTGAGTCATCCAACTGAACATATAACTGAATTAAATAGTAAATTGTACTACTCAAAATTGAAAAACATGAGCACGTGTTTCGAGGATATAATAGAAACAAGCGTTTAACAAATGCTATAACCAATCCTGTGATAACACCATTCAGTAAAAATATGTTTTTCAAATTATTAGATAAATAGGAAAATTATTATTGAATAGCTTAACAATCTTTAAAATCATGAAAATTCAATAATGCAATACATTTTATGGGTACACATTTTCTACAAGATTAAAATACAATGTGAATATAATTTTCAAGTTAATTCAAATCGAAATCCTTTGGGAATATTTGAAAGTTCTTCCTTTAAAATATCATATTTCTATGTAATTTTTCATATCCCCCACCTTTCTAGGTCAATCTCTATGCAATTTTTCATAGCCCCTACATCACTAGGGAAGTCAGAACGAAAATATATCCTACGAAAAATTCGTTATCATAAATTGATTCGCAAAAATTGATTCTCACGAGTCCTCCACTAAAAGAGTTTTTATGAAAAATAATTATTTAATGAAGTGATTCATAATTTAATTGCTTTCAATTAAAAAATTTGATACTTTGCCAAAACAAGAGGAACGGACATCATTTTGAGTCATAATAGAGCACTCATTATATTCAACTTTTTTCGACTTTTTTCAACAAATTGTTTGTACATATTATTAATTAATTGAATAAATATTATAATTATTAATTATTAACAGAAAAGTGCATAAAATAAGTAACAGTTGTCTCCGATCTCAAACAAAATTGTTTCAAATAAATAAATAAATAAATAAATAATTCTTGTTTTGGGAGAAATCAAATTCAATATTTTTATTCAATTCACGGAATGATTCGCTTCAATGAATCGATGGATACTTTTTTTTGCTGACTATTTCCACAAATAAAACTGTTTTTTATTTGAAATACATTGGAATAGATTTCATGGAAATTCATTTCAAAAGAAAAGTTAGAAAAGAATAAAAAAAATTTTTAATAATATTACACAATATCTTAGGTTTTGTTAATTCGTGTAAACAAAATGTTATCAAAAAATAAGTAAAAATCTTTGAAATATAAAAATTCATTTTTCATTTTATACGCATATTTTCGCATCCAATTTAAAGTCTTAACCATTAAGTTATTTACCCCTAAAAGATACTTTCCTGTAATGTCTTTACATAGTCTAGTACTCTAAGAGGAGATGAGCTGACAATAGTTACTACAGTAGTGGTTCTCCGATTCCCACACCGCATGAAAAGACATTAATGAGAGAATATGGTATTTGTTAGATTCCTAGAGTCATTAAATCCCTTGCTACAATACCTAATTCATTTCTTTCTGCTTTATATAGTTATAAATAATTAAAAATAAACTTAATTTTCATCTCAATGTTTAATCTATTGTTTAGACGTATTCAACCATATTTGTGAAAACTAATTTAATTGAATCTACTAAGTTTCTATTCAAAACCAAAAATGTTTTTTGACTGTGCTTGCTAGATTTTGACATTAAAACTTGAAAAAATAGAGAAAGACATTCAAAACTCAATACATATTTATCGGATGAGATATTTATCTGAAACGGAAGTAAATTTAGAATAAAAAGCGAAACACTTCTCGTTTGATACAAACTCATGACTCGTGAGACATGTCTACAATTTTTCGCAGTTTTTATAAATTCAATTGAATTCTCTCTAATGTGTGAATGTCTTTCATTCAGTTTTTAAATTCAATTTTTATAAGAGTTTCGATTCTCATCACAAAAAGTCTTGAAATTGATTTTTCAAATCTTTTCAATTTATATCCGGTTCAATTGAAGTATTCCTCAATTTTGACAATAGATAAGAGATTCTCTGCTTTTCTGATGAGAGATATATTTCACTCAATTGTATCAATGGATGAGAAAAATGGAGACAAACTCTTTTTAAGTTGCAAAATCAATTAATTCAATCTATATCGAGTAGTGGGGCAAGGTGAAATGGTCTGAGCAACCGCGAGTGAGACGGATGTTGGATCCTAGCAAGAACATAGCAAGGATAAACATACTTTGAAACATTCCATAAACTCATTGTAATTCATAGTTGCTACCACACCTTGCTGTTTTATGGTAGCTTGATGCAAGATCAGACTTTAGTTTAAATGAATATCCGTCTCAAAAAGTTCTCCAATTCCATATCTATCAAGGGTATATGAGTCAAACACTTGTACTTTTCAAATAAGTATAAGATCTGATAAGAAAAATTTTATTGTTTTAACACTTTTCCCAAATAAATGGCAAAAAATATGTTTTAATTATAATATTTTTCTTATGGAATAAATCCCCACTTGTTTTGGAATCACTTTATGTAAATGCAATGAATATCCAAACAATGTTTTATTGCTTTTTGGACACTAAGTAATGAGACCCGGGAGAGTATACCATCTTTTGGTCCGATTCTTTTTCTTGTGGTTCACTCATTGCTCCTAACATTCAGTAAATATTAGCTCAGAGTTAGTATTATTTGACTGTTATTTCAGTTGAAGTAAAGAAAACTCTATAATAACCTTTGATTACATTCAGAATATTGGGCTAAGAATTATGTTCACAAAAATAGGCATTTTGCGTAACCAGGGTAAATCTCTCTTAATGGAAGCTCTCAGTTTGAGTCCCTCCCAGTATTAGTGTCAATCTTTCAATCTAGGTAAATCGCTGGCAACCTCCAGACTCAATTTGACATAACGTCAACAAAGTATTAGATTTTTGTTTAACGAAATGTTGCGAATTGTGACCCAATTTGCCAGAAGAGACTTATTTGCTTCAATTAACAATAAAATAATAGCCATTGACTTCTTTGTATTGAATCTATTGATTACAGACACTATTTTTGGGTATTCATCGCAAGAATGGCCTCTCATTTCACAACTGTTTTTGATATCGCACTAAATGATCAAAAATCAAAATTATAACAAATTTTTGATCAAAATTCTCCAATTTTTCCGAAAACACTGACGACTGACTGCTTGCGATATCTCTCAGAACTTGAAATAACATTTTTATGTCAAATGATTGAAACAATTGATAAATATTATGTCACAACTAATGAGCAGTTTATCGAAATTATGTTTCATATAACTAATGGATATTTTTTTCTCTCATTTTCTGTTTATCTCACCGAAGAAACAATTGTCCGCTAATAATAATCTCGAAACTATTGTTTCGCTATAATATAGATTTAATTAAATGAATTCAATTTGTTATATGAGTTAAAATATCAATTGAAGTTTTTTTTATGTGAAGTTTTTGTCAATTTTTATATTCATTAAAGAAAAAATTTGAATTTAGACAAAACTCGCAAAACATATACTAAAAGTCCTTTAATTATGAAAAGTTCCTCATTTTCATCAATGAATTCTGGATCTGTAATTATCCCCAAAAATGTGTGCCTTTCCTACAAACAAAAAGACTAAACAATTCTCTTTGAAATGTTAGATAAAAATAGATTTATGAGACGACATAACGATAAACATCAGGACTTTTGCTCCAATTGGTCGTCACATTATCAATATTTTACTCATCAGACAATAATTTAAGCGCTGAATTTGGTCTCAATTTTCCTAAAAATCACTTTAATTTTCTCTTCAAATGAATTTCATTAATGTTTTAGAATTTGCCTCAAAAATCAATTTACAAAATCATTAATTCAATTCAAATTTAATGTATTTAAAAATTTTATTTATTATTAAATATTTTCTTTTGAACTCTTTTTGTTTGAGTTGTTATTTTAGTTTTGTGTAGATTTTTGAAAACTTCTATTTAATTGAAATTATTTTTCATCTTTTGTATCTCAAAACAGATATTTGTCTTATTTCTAATCAAAATTTAAATCTATTTTCAGATACATAGCAATTGTTTATCCCTTAAAACCACGAATGACTAAACGGAAAGGTAATCAACTTAGCGAGGTCTAATAAATAAATAAATTGATCTATTTGTACTGTCCTTGAAGCTTTCATCAACATAGCGATAGTATGGATTAGTGGTATTATCTTTGCGTTGCCATCTCTTTTGTTTGCAAAGACACTAACCATTACTCACGAAAACGGCAATACGAGGACATTATGTCTATTGGAATGGCCGGACGGACTCTCAGGACAATCAAAATGGGATTTCGCGTAAATTATTCGCTTTTTCGTAGATTTCGTAGACAAATGTTTTTCAAATATATATAAACAAATGAAACTTTGATTTGAAACTCTTCGCAACATTTGAAGAGAACAATAGCTTTGATTTTTATATTCAAACCAAGAATCCGATCCAAATGTGTGGCCAAAAGTTGAGCTCAGGTTTCAAATGACTTTAAGTGCAATAAAAAACGAGAGTCGAGTGAAACACAATTTATTAATGCAATGATTTGAGACTAACTTTACATTCAATGTTAGAAAAGACTCCGAATAGAAAACATTCAGTGATTTCTAACTGAGAGACAAACAAAACGAAGAAATCTTTTATTTCTCAACAAATCCTAACAAACATTCATTTTGTCAATCAATACATAGAGAGAAAAATGTTCACAAAACTCATATAAATCGATAAATGGGTTATCAATATCAGTTGTTGACCAATATCAGTCTGATTGAACGTATTTTCATCTTTGATGAACAAGTTATTTTTAGACAAAAAAAGTAAGGTTATGTTCCAACTCTATATCAATTAGGATACATCAACAAGGTATAATCAATTCAATTGTGAAATATGAAAGAAGCCGAGGGCTCTCCTATGCCTACCGGTGCCTACGCGGGACCACCTCTTGTGGCCATCCCTTAACTACAGGATCTTTGACGGCACTATTGGGGGACAGACATAACAAAACTAAAGACTTTGACTTCAAATTAATGCAAAATAACTGGAAGTCAATGAAAACTATAATTTATTTAATGAGATCTCAAAATATGTGTCGCGAACTGAGTCTACTTTAAGACTGCCTTAAAATTTATGAAAATCTATGGCTTTATATACAAAAAGCTCTAAAAACTGAAAAAATGTAAAACAACTAAATCTTAGATACAAACAATGAATATGAATTTAAATATAAAAATGACTTTTAAAATGAGTTTAAACTAAAAGTTGACAAAAGATTAGGGTTTGGGCACAGAATGATGTGTAAGCACATATCAAATAAGTACCAGGAATTGAAATTATATCAATAATTTATATTTTGTCATTGAGTTTGTATTTTTGTAGATAATTTAATCAAAGTAATAGATTCTTTAATTGACTATGATCATTTGAATCTCTATAGAATTGTAAGAGGATTTGAAACTGATTTGAATACGGATTCACTTATTTTGATGTTATTTAATGTCTTAATGACAGAAATGAATGAGTGATCGCTTTTTCAGACGAAACAACTCTAAGAGTTCATGAAATTAGTTAATATATTGGTTACGACTCAAGACATTAGTTGCTTATTCCGATTAATCAAAAACACAAACATTGAGTTTCACTGTTTCTAATGAATTGCAAGAAATCATTCATCACTGAAATGAAAGGAGAATAACAATAATCGCTGGAATTAGAAACAAATTGAGTAAAACATTTATATTAGAAATGTATTCCACATTCATCTAATATTACCAACAAGTTTCTTGTTCAAAGTTTTACTAAGATCCAAACAAGCCTAGATTCCTTGTTTCCTATTTTGAGCCTGAGCAATATCTTATTTTGTTTCAATTAATTTTGCGTTTATTTATATTTTGTATTATATTACAATATATAGCCGTCGGATATAATTATGAATCGCTGAGTGCGACATATATTGCACACAATTGTCGAATAATTCAATTTGTTTGACGTATCGATAGCTATAACATCGCGTTTTTGTTGTTGACATATATCGTGCCGTTGACTACTATGGCCATCGCTTACTCACTAATGGCTCGCGTCCTGTGGGGCTCTAAAGGCATCGGAGAGGGAAACGCCAACTCATTCCAACAACAGACCATAATCAGGTCCAAACAAAAAGTGGTCCGAATGCTCATTTGTGGTCAGTCTTAGTATCCTCTTATAAGTTTTTAATTTGATCTCAATTTGTTTTAATTGATTTTTTTAGTGGTCGTTCTCTTCGGAATTTGTAAGAATCAAATCCTTCATTACTTTCAAATAGTTATCACTTGTTTTGATGCGTTCAGGTTGGCTGCCTTACCATGCTTATTTTCTTCTCACCTACCAATGGCCACAATTAATCACGCTAGATTTCATCCAGCAGCTCTATTTAGGAATTTATTGGTTAGCTATGGCCAACTCAATGTAATTATATTTATATTATAATTGAAATCAATTGAAAGGAAGGGATGACTCTAAACAAACCGAAGATCATTTCAATAAAGTGTATCAAAACTAAACATATATTTATTTAATCTTTCGATTGTGAGTACAGTTATGACAAACATTTTTATTGGCAATTATAAGAACTAAAATAAAAAAAATACGGAATACTCCCAAATTTATAGTCTATCTGTCCTTTCAAATGGCTGTTCCATTCCTGTAAAATATAAGATCATTAATAGAACTAATATTTATTTTACTTCAAGGTTTGATCCGATAATTCTGTTGGTTATGAATAAAAGGTTTGAATCTATTTATTATTTTGAATGATATCTGAAAGAAGTTAAATGTTTTTCTCAGTTTTATTGACATTTTTCCGACAAATTCTGTTGAGTTTAACACTTCTTTATCCAAACACATATTTTTTTGCCAAAATTCTTGAAAAAAGTATCGAATGAATAATTTTTCAATATTTTCAATCCAATAGATTTGAGTGATTTTAAAATATAATCTTTTTTTTATCGAATAGATTCCGTCGCTATTCATTCAAATATTTATCGTTCATTTGTGTCACAAACAGACAAATAAACTCTGAATTTGGAACCACTTTGACGGGGAATAAGCGGTTGATTAATAATACTCGTAATACTCGTATCAAAGAAAATGAAACGGATCTCTAGAGTCACACATATTGATCACATCCTCAGAGCCCAACAAAAGCAGTCAATATTTGTCCAAAAAATGTATACATAAGTCAAAAGACATCTTTCTATTGAAACTCAAATTGAAAGTCAGACTAAATTTTTTTATTTGAAATAAATTTCAGGCAAAATAACAATTGATATCATTTATAAAATATTGAATAATTTTCTAGACTTCAACTCAATATCATCTAAATATAGCTATACTTTCAACACTAATATAACAACTGTAAGAAAAATCGATTGAATTGTCCATTACTTTAAAAAAGGATCATTTTTTCATCAAAGAAATTCTGATTGAGTAAACTCTTGAAACAATACATTGAATTATATGAAGTCATCATTTAGCTTACCATGATCATCATAAATCTTTTGATGATGTGATATTAAATCGATAATAATATCAAAGCGAATGAAAATAAAAATATATTACAAACTGAAGGGAGTTTTGCTTGAATTTAATGAAAGGTCGAATCAAAATAAAGATTTTTGAGGCGATTATTGAAATTCAATTTTTTGGGACAAAATCTAATTTAATATCTCTTTTGCTAATTCATAAAAATGTCTGAAATAACTGATTAGCAAATATTTTTAGCTTCAAAGACCCTGTCCTTAATGAATCTGTGCTCAATTGCGAATCGATTGGTTGAAAAGAAAATCATTTGTCATAATATTTATTTGAAAATAATTCGATAAAAACCATAATTAAATATTTACGAGAGAATAGCTTTTCAACTGAATTTATTGTAACAAAATTTCAACCATTTTTGTTAAAGTCTTACAAACTATTGGAAGGAACAAAGCTTTCATCAAAAGTTGAGAAATGATAAGAAATTTTTTTAATCAAGATTAACATTCAATTTCTATTCGTATGTTAACAGAAGTTAAGCATTTAATTCAAATTAATTACAAATGTATTACACAATTGAGTTAATACAACATTTAATAGCCAATAGATTGACGAAAAAGAGCGAAATAATTGCGATTTGAAATTTAAATTACAATTTTATGTTAAATAACATTAAGTCATAAATCGAGTGAACGAAAAAAAAAATTCAAAAAAGAGATATTTAAAGTCCTTTTAAAACAAACAAATTCTGAATAATTGTTCACTTTTTCCAAACAACAGATACTTTTAGTATATTATTACAGAATTTGTGATAATTTATGACAAAGTTTTATATAATATTATATTAATTGTAATGAAATACGACTAAAATCTAAGATAACATGAAATGAGATTCAGTTTTAGTGTTAATGGAAAACAGTATTTGTCTTAAAAAGATCTGAAACTTATGTAACAATTTTTTCGTTAAGTGTTTTTCAAATTTTAATATTAAAAACCAATTAATTGTGAAAATATAAGTTAAATAAAAGGAGAGCCGACTACCAGACCGAACATTTGTGGGTTGGGTTCATCGGAGATCCAACGGGACATTTGAACGTTTCAGAAAACTCTGGCAAATTAGCGACGGGACCCACCACTCGAAACTGTGCCGGACTGTGTGACCCGACCTGTACTCTCAGTTTAAGCACTTCTGGACGGTATTTACCGCACCAGACATTGGCTGCACTGATCCAAAAAAGTTGCTGAGGAGTATAGTTGAGTCCAGGCAGTGATTTCTCGGGACCGTTGTCTTTAACATATTCCTGATATGCCTTTAAAAAGGATTGAAAACAAAAAAGTATTAACAAATTTCGTGATATAATAATTATTTTGTTAAAAACAGATTCAATTTCATACTCTGAACGCCTCTTTGATGCCTCCATTATCGGCAATATTTTCTCCCTGAGTGTTGACGCCATTTATCTGTTAATATAAGTATTGAAGACTTAAATATTAATTACTATTTATTAAAATCTTTTAAATATTAATTGAATTTTTGTGTATTTAGTTGTTTTCATTAAAATGAAGTTTACTTTTATATTAAATTCTGTTATCGTTTTAATGCATTCATTCATTCATTTTATTAAAAAATTTTGGTTTTTTGTGATAAAAACGAAAATACTTTAACTTAAGTATTGAAGTTATTATGAGATTATTATATCATTTCTTCAAGTTTTCAATTCAACAATAAAATGATATAAACTCTGTTTTGAAGAATAGATTATCGACTCTTTCAGAGAGCTATCAGTGTTTGTATAAACAGCGATACGTAAAGAATCCATTAATTTCTGGAATTTTTCAATTATTAAAATAAATTTCTTTAAAAATATTCTGAATAATTTCAAAACTTGATTATCATATCAGAGCAAAAAATAACTATATTTCAGAATAAGAAGAATATGAACTGAAATAGACTCTTGTTTTTGACTGAAGTTCAGTCACTGAATAAAATCTTTAAATTTTTATTACTTTTGTAAACATTTCTCAGAATCGGAAGAGAATTGAAAAATAGAAAAACAAAGAATTCAATGAATTTTTAATTTGTTGGAAACCTTTCACAATAATTGGTGTAATAAACGATTCTTTTGAAGTTTTGCGATAAAACACTCACTTTTGTTGAGTTATAATTCAATTATAAAAAGAGTGTAATATTTTCAAACCTGAAGTCCGTTTTCAGGAACCGTATAATTGCCGTACTGTTCAATAATACATTGAGCCCTGTCTTTGAAGTTGCGGTCAGTTTCGGAGTCCCACCAATTCTTATTATTGCCGTCTTTGTCGAACTGACGACCTGTCCATTCAAAGAGTCATTTATTATTTTATTTAAACCATTTTCAGACTTCATTAAAACTCAATGAAGGCTCACCCCTATCATCGAAACCATGGGTTATCTGTTGATCGATAAAATTGATGAGTGAATGACTTTTGATTGTATTTACAAAAATATATACCTCGTGTCCGATAACGAAACCAATTCCACCGAAATTCAAATAACTATTAAAATAATTGAAATAAATTATTCAAATAAAAAGATTTAAATAATGGTTTTCTCACTTGGGTTTGTCTCTACTGAAGAAAGAACCTTGCAAAATTCCCGCTGGAAATTCAATGCTATTTTCCAGAGCATTATAGTATGCGTTAACAACTGAAAAGTTATTTAAAGTTATTGTAGATATCGATCAGAATTTCTTAAATGTTTCTAAAAATAATGTTTAATATAATAATATTTTCTCATTTTGGGTAATGACTCGACTTTATTACATTTTATTAAACTCTATTAAACTCTTTGTTGCGAATGAGTCGTGAATTAAGTCATGAAATGGTTATTAATTATAAGTGAATCACAAATAAAAATATTTTACGGCTTAACGTCTTAAAGGCTTTAGTTATAAACAAATTTGTGATTAAAATGATTCATCTTTTTTTTGGGACTTAAAAAAGTTTTTATCATTTCATTCAATTATTTTGAACATTAGGTCCTTTGAAGATATAAATAAAGTATTTTCTGAATAGTGTCTCACCGGCAGCTCTCGCGTGTTTTCTCCAACTTTTAGATAAAAAAAAGTGAAATATTAGCACTTCTTCACCAAAAGCCAAACAATTGTAAACTTACTCTCCTTTGAGGTTAGGTTTTCTCAATTGATTGAACGCATAGTCTGTAGACCAACGGCGAAGGTTTTGAACGTTTTTGAAGTAATCGTTTGGAACCAAATCCAACTGAAATCAAATAAAATAATTAATTAAATTATTATCGAAACAAAAAAATTAGATTAATTTGAATTCAATACGTCTTTATATAATTCAGCGATTTTTTCATTGTCTAGCAATTCGTCCGGATATCCAATGTATGGAGTGATGGCGTGTGCCTTATCTTTGGCTATATTTCAATAATTTTATAAAATCAATGCAATTATTTATTAAGAGTAAGGAATACCCTTTTGTCGCGTCTGTTCGTCCATCCACTGGACGTTATCCAAAATCTTAAGGAATTCTCTGTGAATATACTGAACCATATCTAATGCCTGACATTCATTCAAAACAAAAACCATTTAATTGATTTATTCGATGGAAAAACATTGAGGACTGACCACATGTTTACTGTCGCCTTTGAAATTATGTCTTATATACAGTGAAGACAAAGCGATGCCAAGACTTCCAGTGAGTGAAGACATGCATTGTTCCCAACGCGGCTCTTCGCGGGCCTGACCTGTGATCACAGTATTGTATTCTTGTGCCAATTCTCTCCATTTTTTGCCCAGAGTTGCAAAAGACTGGAGAACTACTCGCCATAACATATAATTGGCTAAAACTCTGTCAAAAATCAATTGAAAGCAAATGTGTTGAAAGAATTTATTAGGAAATCTCATTAAAATACCGTTTGTCTGTCTGTGCGATAAGTAAATCGACATTTTTTATGAAATTGGGAACATTTACGATAACTTCTTCCTTGTCTGTTATGGTATGGCTGAGCAAACTATTGAAGTATTTGTTCCAATGAGTCTGAAATTGAAATTTTTTAAATATTTTCTAAAAACCCATTAATAATATAAAAAGTGATAAAGTATTGGATTTTTCACTAATTATCTCCAAATCATTGAATAAATGTAAGAATTTATGGATTTGTTTTGAAAAATCCTCAAAAAAAGTCTATAATTAACGATACTTTGGGTTTATGAGCAAAAATAACTGCAAACAACTGATGGTATCTCTCAATGATTTTCAAATAGAAACTCGTGTTTCAGTAATTGGCAGCAAAAAAATGTCAAATAAATCAATGGTTTAGAATACCTTTGGCGCTAAGAGAGCCACTTGTGATACATTCATTTTGTTGTACAACAAACTTATATTTCTTCGCTCCTCTCGAGGGAGTGAATACTGATTTTAGACAAATGTTTAGAAAAAAAAATTAATTTTCAGCTCAACTTTTATTACAATTGTCTCACATTTGCGAGAATTGTCTCAAATTTGAGAGTTTCCATCATTTCTTTTTCGGCAGTGGTTTTGTCGGCGCCCAATATGATTGCACTCTCGACCATCAGTTTGTAATATCCGGCGACTGCAGAGTCGTTGAGACCTCTTAGTAGATAACTTCTGTCAGGCATTCCTAAAGAAGCTTGGTCCAACTGTCAACAAATCAAAATTATTAACTCAGTTATCAATCGATGAAATAAGACATTGAATTACATCAATAATATGCTGAGTATTGTTCCTGAAGTCCGGAGTGACGGATAAGTCCATAAGTATGTCGTGACTGAAACCCAATTTCCTGAATTCGATGAGAGTTTGTAACCAATCGAAAGCATTTGAGTCCCAGTGCTGTCCGACGAGGACCGGCCAACCGCCCAAAGATTCGAGAATCGCCAGAATTGGCGAATTGCCCACCTTTTCAATGTCGGCTAAATTTGTGGCAAACAAATCAAAACATGGAAATACTCTTTCGTTTCAAACAATTAAAACTGATTAATAGGTTCTCAGAGTTTAGTCTAAGACTTGTTTTTCATATTTCTTAATGAAGACAAACGACACATAAGTTTATGAAATGTGAGAAAAATAAACAGAAATTTATTGAAAGACTAAAAAAATTGTTAAAATTAGAATATTTTTGAAGATTATAATTGAAAAGAATAATAGTATTTAAGAAATATTTACCCAAATTCATACACGATTTGTACATATTTCGCATTTTATCGAAAAAATTGGGTTCACTCTCTTCCGGTGCCATTTCCACCAAAACTAACGATAATTAAAAGTTATTATAATAAACTCAATTTCCAATGAAATACCTCTGAGTTTGTTATTCAATTCGTCCTGAAGTAGAGAAAAGACAGAAACTGATGTCTTGTCGTCAGGAATGACCTGACTGTCGACCCAACCCCCACATGCAAACTGAAGTAACCAAAAGTTTACAATTTATTACAGTTTTCAAAAGCAAACAAAACCTTACTTTATAGAAGTCATCGCAGGGGGAGACCTCTTCGTTGATATTTTTGATCAGATCAGCCGCTGATTCAAACAAAATTCAAATCAATTTTGAGAATAATTATAACAAAATATTATCAGTCGGAGAGTCATACCTGCTTTGACACATCCGGGTGTCAGACAAACGGTATTGTCGTTCAATATGTTTTGTATTGAATTTGTATTTGAGTTCTCACTGTCTTTGACTAGTTGTTGGGCAGTCGGCCGGAAATGAGACCCGGCTGAGTCTACAAAATAACCAGGATCTTAATATTTATGTTTAAACAACTCATATAAAAATAAAATCACAAAATCTTCGATTTCTAATAGTATTTCAGTTGTATTAAAACAATACAACTTTTGAAATAAGTTTACAAAATATAAATAAAATGTTGTCTCAATTTGTATCAATTTTTTCTTAATTTATAGAAATAAAGGAAAAGAATATAAAAATCAAATTATCATTCAATTATGAAACTGTTCTAGTAAAGAAATAATACCTAGAAATCTGAGCCTTAATTGAGTATTGGCTCTTGACAACTATTTTTTTATTGATTGGATGGTTATTATAGTTATATAACAAATTATTTGTTAATACCTTTTCCTTTCATATATTTTCTCATTCAATAGAAGAAAAAACATTTCAAAAGCAAAAATATTGCTCAAAAATTGTTTCTTGGTATTTGAAATCTGAATTTGAAGGAATTGAAAAGTATTTCAATGTTTTCAATTAAATATTTGAAAATATTTGTAAAGTTTTGGTCGATTGGATGAAAACAAAATTATTTTTTGAAAGACTATTATATCAAATATTATTCTATTGATAAAAATCTTAAGAATTAAGAAATCCTTTTCCAATTCATATCTGAAGCCTTGAAAACATTGAAATACATGTATTAATAACTTTCTCTAAAATACTTGTATTTTGTAGAAAATTGTCATTTTTTCAAATAACAATAATTTAATCTTGTTAATATTTTGTAATCTAGTAAAAAGGCAATTATGAAATTGTTCTCTTATTTATGCCGTTGTTATATATAATTAGTTTTAATAAATTTGAAGACAAACCCAATTGGTTTTGATAGTGATATCCGATGAAAGCCAAGGCAAAAGTCATGGCTATACACATGACTAGAGCTATGACTGCAATTGCACAGAGGGATCGCTCCATCCTTGTCCGTCTGTTCCACCATGGTGGATTCCTGTTGGGGATGACCACATTTTTTAATCCACTTTATAATCAATAAAATTATTTGAATGTTTGATATGAGGAGAGGGTCTGACTTTGAGTTGTCAACCATAATAAAAATCGCTGACTCTTTGCTTAATGTCTCTCTTAAGAGTTGTTTTTGAAGTTTTTTATCCATATTCTCAAAAGTCATAAGAATTGACCACTACTTCAACTAAATATGAATTTCTCGTTTGAAAAGTGGATCAAAACTTTTAATAAAATGTCAGTGAAGTGTCTTTTTGTCAATAAAATCAAAATTTCACAAAATTTTGAGTCAAGTTTTGCACAAAAATATTGACTGAAAGACTGAAATCAGGTTTCTTTAAGACCTTTCATCACAAATCAAAATATATAAAAACTGTTTTGAAAATCCAATCGTTTGATAAGTGGCCCAAAATTCGCTTATTTGACACAATTGACGAAAAGAGGCAAATAAGGGCTCATTTCTCAAATCAAATGCAACTCAAAAATTCAAAATTGAAAAACACTTTTGCAAATCGATTATTGCATTGAAGTCATTGCAAACTCAGATAAATGTTATGAAACAAATTGAGTCAAATCCGAAACACAACTCAAGAAGTTCTTAATTTTAAACAGATTTTTAACGATTGGCGTCAGACGTAATCACTTTAAGTGAAACACAAGTCTCTGATTAATTTGAATTCTCGATCAATAAATGATAAGAACTTTTTTATATCAGATTTTATTCGTACCCCTCCTTCACATCAGTAATTGATTGCATTAATACACAATTCCGATGCAAAAGAGGAAAAGACATAAAACAATAATACATTAAAATATACAAAAAATTGTTTTTCTAGGACTCGTGAATCGCATTAGAAATCAAATCAAAATTCATTCAATTTTTACGATCCATTGGACGTGAATTTTGTCGAACAAAAAATTGAGATAAAATCTGTTGAAATCTAATCAAAATTCAAATGTGATAATTGACTGATAAACCAGATGTAAGCCAAGTATACCATTATGTTATTCAATCTCTTCTAATGTAATTTTAATCCAAATATTGTCGAGAAATAGATTACAAAATGTTATGAATTCTCTGATCATTGAGTAATGCAAATAATATTTCAAAACAATTGTCGGCACAAAAAATATCTTCAAAAATATTTAATTGAAAGCAAACAAACTATTAATGAACTCTTAAAATGTATTCAATGTTTTCTCTTTAATTACTTCATAATTATCTGATATTTAATTAAAACTTTTGAGTGACTCATATGATGGTTGGCCCCCAAGAGTCACTTTAAGATAAGTAAAAAATTTTTATAATCAGATTTGGTTTTGAAAATCACTCGACTTATGTCCCCTTCAGTTATAAATTAATGATTACTTCAATTATGACTCAATTAAAACAATTGATTGAAATTATTGATGAAATGCTTACCACTGGAGATACGTATTCTTTATCGGCCGCAAAGTTTTGGACGACTTTTTGTTTGGTTGAACTAATTGTGGGGCACTTACCAGTGCTGTCGGGTTATTGTTATTCGGTGTTTGAGATGACATTTCTATTTGATTTGTTGTCATATTTAAAAAGTGGTCTCACATTTGGTTAACAAAAACAAATTTTCAGATAAATTAATTCAAACACCAATTGATAAATGACTCAAACAATTGCAATAATTATTGAAGAAATTCAATAGACTTTAGAGTTCAGCCAATTTTGAATCTGATGGGAAAGACTCCTTGAAATGAGGCAATTATTAAATAGTTTGTATGATCTATCAAACAATTATTTGTAAAATACTCGAAATCATTGATTAAAATGTTTTTATTCAATGTTTGAGCCAAAAGTTTGCATTGATTTCCGTTTTGTAAAATTCTTTGCGAAAGGGATTCAATTGAATGAAGAGTTGATGACATGACAGAAAAGATTTATTATTTGCATCAAAATTACTGTTAATTACTTTAAATGTTTCACAAAAGTAGTTAAACGACGACTTTATTGCTTTTCAGACAAACGGTCAGATAATTAAACTTTTGCCACAAAAAAATCTTTGACGACATTTATCAATAAGAGAAGAGACAGAGAGAGTGCTCGACAGCAGAAATACTACTCTTGACTCTATTGTGACGATTAATCTTATCTTTTGTGTCCAACGCAGACAAAGACAAAAAGAGTGGCCAATAACTGATATCACATATTCTTTTACTTAAGAACACTTAAAATACTCCAATACAGAGATTACCGATGATTAGTGGGTTTGGATTGGTTTGGATTTACGCTACCAATCGATTCACACAAACTTCTTCTTATTTCTCTCTTTTGGTTCAGATTTTTCTTTTGCTAAAACGTTAAAAACAATTGAGAAATAGGAATAAGTTTGGGATTAGTGTCAGTCAAACGTTGAGTTGAAATAAAGGAAGTGCTGACCATTGACTGAAGTCAATCATCAAAATCTATTCAATACTATTATCGATATTATTATTGTTAAACGAATACATCAAAAGACGAACTGTTTTACAAAACTGGCGAAAGTGTAACTGTTCTCGTCATTTGAGTTTGAGTTCCACTCCATTGACGAGTGAACCGTCTATTTGTTGAGTTGAGCGCAATAGACGACAGACCATAAGTCACAATATATTTATAAACGCTTTCAGAATATATTGACTTTCATTCAAACAATTCTATGGTTTTCACAAATTAGTGGAAATTAAGTCCAATTTTCGACTTCGAGTAAACAATTCGTTAAATTAGTCCAAAATTCTATTATTTTCTGCAAATTTTCAGCTTTTCTTCCAATGTTTGTCCACTAGATATCCGAAATCAGTGCAATCGACTGATTACACAACACTATGAATACCTTATGAATGCAAATGAACTCATAGACGACTAAAAAGTATATTTATGTTAATTTTGTTTAAAATCTTTCATTTGTTTACATTTTAGACAATAAGTCAAATGTTTATGAATTTGAAGCACTATTTTGTATAAATTAATTTAGTTTTTCATAACTTAATGAATAAAATCTCATTTAAATTGTTGATAAGTGTTCTTGCAATGAGCACAAGACAATTGAATTCGTGACGATCAACACTATAGTATAGCACTACCAAAAAAATGACACACTTTGCCTCTTAAGTCCTTTTTCTTACAATTGTTTCATTAATTTTCTCAACTCATTTAGAATGATCTTGGAAACAATACATGATCCTGGATCAATCAGGAATCACAATATAGATGTTATTGTATTTTAAAATTCATTTAATTGTTTGCATGTATTCTTAACTTTAAGTTTAAAGCAAATAAAATATTTGTAATCTATTGACATCATTGACATCAAGTTTTAAAGCATTCAATGAAAAAATGGTTAATATCTTGCGATTAAGGCTATTATATGCGGGAAATACTGCGGTTTGACTTTGTTTTGTTATATTAACAGATGATATTATCTGTTACCTGAGCTCTTACCTGTGCTGTTACCAAAGGATACCTATGCTGCTACAGTAGATGAGGATAGAGAACCTGAATATTTACATAACTTACGGATTATCTGGAAATTCCTAAAAACAAAATAATTTGTTTTCTTTTCCGAAACACTTAATTTGTTTTCAAAGCATTAAATTGAATCGAATTACAAATTGAGTCAAACATTACATAAAAGATAACAATATTTTAAATTTTATTTCAAATCAAATGATATTTTTTTAATTTCGTCTCAAAGTACTATTTTATATGAATTTTTCATTAAATTTGTTTGACTTTTAAAAATTTTTACATAATTCCAATTAATAAATATAATACAGTATCCTTAACGAATTCCGCACCACTTTTAAATTGGGCGCTGGATTTTAGTCTAGTACACACCAGCTTAGTTCAAAGTTGAAATTTTATTTGAGATTAAGATAAAGCAAATTATATCTCAGAATAATACTACACGTTATAAAAGATTGGTGCGGAATTCGTTAAGGATACTGTATAAAAGGTATGTCCAAGCTTAATTGCTTATCAAATATCCAAATCAATTCATTACACAATAGAGTTAAGTAATCAGAAACGTCTGCAAAAAAAAATACAAAGTAATGAGTTTTCAGGAATTCCCGGGTTTTCAGCAAACAATTGAGTAATTCAATCGATTCTCCTAAAAAGCTAAACCCAGGTAATCGATTGTTCAAGGTTCTTCTAAGCAAATCAATTGCTTGACCCTAAACTGAATCGATCGTCGAATTCTAAATCTAAATAAAAGGTTTATTATTATAAGTTCTGGAGTTTTATTCAAATATTAATTTTATTTTATTTATATATAAATAAAATGAAAAATCCTTTGGTTTTAAAATTTAAATGAAAAATCATTTTTTATAATTTATAAATCTATTGAAAGGTAATGAAAATGAGTTTTACCTGCGCTATAATTATCTCAATTTGAAGGCATATTAAGAAAATTTCTAAATATGACATCAATTCTAATGAAACAATCAGTCAATTAATACAAATTATATACTCGAAAGTCATTCGAGTGTTCATTGATTTCAAAAAACCTTTTGTTAGCAATACTTTTGGTTTTGCTTTTAATTTCATTTTCTTTAATACAAAATCTTGAATAGGAATCAAAATTATCTAAAAACTGAATCACAAAATTATTTATTATAAACAAGGTAAAACTAGCTTTCTTACAAATATCATTTCTTATTGATAATTATATAAAAATAGCAAGGTTAATTGAAAGGTCAAAATAATTTGCATAATGCTCTAAAAGTTGTAAACAAATTTATACCAATTTAATCGATTTTTAAGTGAATCTGAATTATTTGAAACCGCAGTCAATATACAAATAGTTAATTATTTTCAATTTCCATAAATAATACCTAAAATTAATTGAATGCAAACAAAATTATTTGATAATAGTATTGTTTCGACATTTTTCACTCTCTAGTGAACAATACCCTGATTAGTGATTTTTAATTGATATTTCAAAATCTTTCGATAAATAGAATATCTGAAAATAAAATCAAATCTAATCGTTTGTAAAATTGGTACAAGGTCTAAGAATGGTCCTGTTTTAGTAATTGCTCAATGTCAAACCAATGACTGATTACCTAGTTCAATCATCCAGAACATTTTGCAAGATTTGAAACGATAATGCAATTGATTTCCAAAAAATAAATTGATTTTTGTTTTTAGACTGAATTTCAGATTAATTTTTTAATTCTACAAAAAAAGTAGATTTGAGTCATTTCTAGCGATATTAGAGGTAAACCACATTTTCTAACTTTGGTTCACATTATATATTGAATCAATTTTTAGTCTAAAAACGAATAAATTCTATAAATTTTGACATTTTTTGAGTCATTTAATAAATTTATTGGTTTGACGCAAAAGTTTTCATTTTCTTATTTTTAAACCCTTTCATGAATTTAAAGTAAAGACTACTATCGGTCTCTCTGTTCAACCATTAATTCAATGTCAAACACATTATGTGACTCCAAATGCAATAAATCTGGTAATTCACGCGACGAGACCTTTAATGGAAATCTTCGGAAAGATTTTTAAGATTTCCTCATTTTTTTCAAAAGAAAAAAAAGAGAATAAATTATATTTCATTTGAAAGAAAGTACATTATTTCTCAAATCCCTTCTCTAATGAAGTCGTGTTTGGTTTATAACAAACTATTTTTTTTATAGATAAAACTGGAGGATAGGGTACAATATACACCTTCTCTGATCCTTTCTTTACGGTATAACTTCTGTTTTGCAATTTATTGATATCCAGACTCTTTAAGGAGAGAAAAACTATAGATATTTTTCGAGACTTTGAGGAATAAAAATATTTTGTTTTTTTTTAAAAAAAAATCTATAAATAAATAAAATTCAAAATTCGCTTATAATTTAAGAGATGAAAGAAAAAAGTTTTTCATCCAATAGTTTCTCTTTAAAGTCTATTAAAGTTTTGTACTCAAAGTTATAAACTGAAGGAAAATTAATTTTAGAATTGATTTTTGTTTTAAAAGATATCTTTAATAGTTTAGTGAAACTTAAATAAAATTCAAATAAATAAATATAACCTGAGTTTTGGTTTCGCCTTTGATTTATATTTAACTCAATGTTCTTAATAATTGAGAAGTGAATGATTCAGTCAAATCAAACCTGTCTTACAAATGGTTATAAATTTAATTTTTATTTAAGAAATTTTTTAAACAATTGTCATATAATATAGTATTTTGATTGAAAAAAGGTTATGAACTGCAATCAACTAATAATCATTTTAGGCCTTTGGCTATAATGATGAAAAATTTGTTAAAAATTATAAAAATAATTCGTATAAATGTTGTGTTAATTATATTGAGGTCAATGACTGGCGACCAAAGCTATGAAAGTCAACACTCATAGTCTCGGAGTAATTAATTTATGATTAAAACTCCTCTATTTCTCGGCAAAAGTATGTAACGAAGAGACCATTTATTAAATAATACCAAAGTCTATAGACTCTTAAGAATTAGTCAAACAAATGAAACCCAATTTGATTACTTCCTTGTTATCAATTATATATTGAAATCGTTTAAAAAATCCTAACGAAAGTGTTACCAATCTTTTGACAACTCATAAAAATATTTGAATTATATTCAGAAATACCTTAAAATCATAACTACATTATTATTAGTTTGAGGTGTGTTTCAAAATAGTAGATACATTACAAAAGACTAAATCAAATTTCTGGGTATTCTTCCAAACAAATCAAATTTTCTGACCATTAAATGCATTTTTCAGATAAATAGACAAAATTCTATAAAAGTTATGATTAGATTCGAGTACAAACCATTTCATCGAATAATATCAAAAACGAGTTCTTCTATAAAATTATTTCAAATCTAATTCTTTGACTCAAAACTCATTTTAAACGGATATAAATCTAATTTTTATATACAAACAAAATTTGAGATCAGATCAAAAATACAATAATCTGAAAGCATTTCCTCAACTCTACCTCATTTTAGATGAGAGGACAGCAGAATAAGAGCACGGATTGACTTCTCGTTTGAATAAATATAACTCTTTTGATAGACTAATGAATTGTCTTTAAAACGTGACTTCAATTATAATTCACAGAAAAAGACGTGAATTTAAATCTGAATTAATTTTCATTCATTTTAAGGAAAAGTCTTGAAATTCAATCAGAAATTCAGTGAAAGACCTGATCAGTTAAACGCTTAATTAAATTTTCGACAAGCTGATTAGTTAACTTGATCAATTTAATGATGAGATCTTAAGGATACTTTGCTTTGAATATTATTAGGCTCTTTAGTTATTCATTGTATTCATAAAAGTTCAAAAATGAGCAGGTAATTTGATTTTCGTGGATTATCTGTTAAAATTAAATTCATTTATCTTACTCAGAAATGCATGATGGTAAAGTTGTTTATGTGTTGATTGTTCATGCTAATTTTATGCCATTAAATCAGTCAATAATAGAGGATTTCAGTCAACAAATAATTCATTGGATTTCAGCTCAAATACATAAAATGTATGCATAAAATCTGGAATGTTCTTGCTCATATACTCAAAACAGATTCTGTTTACAAATTTTGTTGCCGTCCATGGTTAATTTATCAATTTAATTTGATTTGGGAAAGACATCTCAATTTATTACCCAAGGATTTGAAGAAACAATATTTCATTAAATAATTTTCGAATAATTGATATCATTATGTAATGCAAAATACATTATCTCTTATTTGATGATAAAATGTTATATAATTTAATGAATATTTGTTAGTTCAGTTGTTTTGATCTAGCAACAAAATTAATAGACACTGGATATCATCAAAACTAATTTGAAAAACAATTTGATGTTTCATTTCAATTAAAGGTATAATTAATGTCAGATCTCAACATTAAAAGCAATAGTTTTGGATAAATTGAATTTAATAATAATCTAGGCAAATGTACTTGCTTATTATTGTAAATAAGCTATTTAAATCTTTTCATTGAACAAAATAAATAAAATTTGAATTCAAATTGAGTTATAAATAACTGAATTTAATTTAATTTTATTAAAATAGAGGCGACGTATGAGCGAAAAAAATTGATAACAAAATTATTAATCGTTTGTTATTTTTGTTATTAATCTAATTTTATTCCGGGTCTATACAATCTTGGTCTTTTGAACCCAAAGAAAGTAATCAGTTTTTATTATCAAAATGTTTACATAATTTTATTATTAAATCAGTTTTTTATTTAAATGTTAGACACAATTAAAAGCTTTCGTTTTTTGCTTCAAAATAAATGGATTTTCTATTGAAAAATGTTTTCCCGTTTTGTAATACAAATAAAAACAGAATATCATTAATATTAACACAATTTTGTGAATTAATTTTTCAAAAAACAATATTTCATTTAATGTTTTGCAATAATAATGTTTTTGTTTAATTGATAAAATCAGACAAACTTTCCTAGCTACATGTGCTTTATATGCTTTTTAAGCTAATTAACCAAGTTTATCTAATTTCATCAAATTTATTCTTTTGTCGAACGCTTCAAAGTATGAACAAACATATCGATGGCACAGGTATTCAGTTGGAGTCTATTTAATAAATAAATATTGTGACACCTGTTGTGTCGGATGATATACCGGAGATCTAATTCTCTACCGAAACGGACATACAATTCGTGACTACTTTTGTGTAACGCTTTTAGTGTGAATAAGTTGTGGGACTGATAGACAACTGAGTCAATCATAGGTACCATTCATTGCCGACTCAAAAATTAATACAATTCAGAATTCAGTTCAGAATTTTTTCAAATTAAAAGCTGAGATATAAGTCATTTAAAAGTTTTAATAAACACTTTTTTGAAATACTTTTTTGACTCATTTGAAAAACTTATGACTAAAATAAAGAACAATAAAAGGCGTAAACGAGTCTTCATTTTCTCAAAACAATTAGCATTAATTGTTTCGATGAAAAGCTGTATAAATACTAAATACCATTCAATGAAACTCCAAAAAAAACTCTTTTGACTCTTAAGGTCTGGTTCGTTGACTTGGGCTGACTCTGACTTCTAATGAAATTCAAACCTTTAGCCCATCTTTTCAAAAGTCGTTTACAAAAATAGTATTGAAATTCATTAAATATCAATTTAAAAGGAGCTTGTCACATTATGCCAATGCTTCAACAGTTAATTATTTAAAGAAAACATAAAATTTAATTCTGTGCGGTCTCTGATTCAAGGGCTGACAGGATTAGACTAAATACTCGTTGATTACTACCTGACTGTTGAACCCGTTTATCCATTCATTAAAGTTTTGATTAAAAAAAAGTATTAAAGGCTTGAATATCAGGTGACACCACTTTAACTCATTTTGATCTTCCACTTCATTAACCTCCCGTTCCTTTTTTGAAAACTCATTCACTTTTCTCATTTATCATTCAAAGAATAGGATCATTAAAATCGTCTCATTTTTGGAGAAATTTTCTCTTTTTTCTTCTGTATTAGACTTTTGGGAAATACTTCAAAAAATTTTTAATTTGTTTAAAAATAAATTATTTTTTTCATCGATCGACCGATAAAATGAAATTCTGAACTAATTTTACGAAACGTTTTATAGGAAGAGAGAAATAGGATTAAAAAGTTTAAGACTGTAATCAAAATAACATTTGAAAACTCAACTCAATTATCATTTTTGTTAAACAACTCATAATAATTGGAATCAGGAAACGAAAGTGAAGGGAACGGAAGGGAAAGATAGAGATGACTGAAGGCATAGGATTTGAAACAAAAAGTGAGTCGAGAATCCAAATGTCAATCAGAAAAGACATGACTTTAAGTGTGAAGTCTTTCATTAATTTTGGTTTTTTGGGAGACTTGCAAATCGTTTCATACATTAGTAACATATCAATCATTGACTTAATTATAATAATCAAAAGCCATCTGATGTGACATTTGCGACAAAAACATTTACATCACTTTAATAATCATAACTATAATTATTCCTCTCATTTCGTATTCAATATTTCTTATACCTATAAAATTAATGTCGGAATAGAATCTATTCAATAGATAACGAAATAAAATCACAATTTATTCAAAGAGTCAGACATCGAAAATGTGATTAGAAAATCAATAAATCATCATGTTACTTTCAAAAACATCAAAACCTTTACTTTACAAGAAAAGCAAATAAATTGACTCATCGGGTGAGCCCTCTCGTGAAGCTCAAGAAAATCTCAGAAATCTTGAAAACTGAGTAAATCGATCCAAGTTTGTCTCTATTAGCTATCATTGAAATGTTTTATCTTGCTCATATTCTCGGTTAAATGATCTCAATCTTTAATTATTTCTGTTTATAGATAAGAAACCATTTGAGATATGATTGAATTTTTTGAAATTTTAATTATAAAGGGATTTGAATCGAATGATAAAATCATTTAAATAAATAGTTCCTAATCTCTATTGGTTTGAATTTAATAAAAGTGTTATGACCTAGCTCTTTCTTTTGTTCGTCCCAAATAAAACTTATCAACTTTATTTATCAATAGCTTTATCAATCGAGAAACAATCAAGATTAATTAAAGCAACGGACCAATTATTGAAAGTGAAAAATGAAAAATGCAATTAAAAACTGACACAAAAATGTCTTCAATCCGTTCAACAAAATGATAAGAAATTGTTTTTTTGAAAAAAATGTATATAATTTTAGTTTCAATTTAATGGAAAAAAAGATATTGAGTTAAGGATAAAGTCATGCGATAAGAATCAATGTTTTCTTATTGACAGACAATAAAAGTATAGAAAATATTTTTATTTAATATTTTTACACTTCATTTAATAGAAAGTTAAGGCAATTATTTTAAACTTATTATTATTAGTCCTTAAACTAAATTTGTTTACAAATAATTATTTTCGTCTATTTTTGAGCTCATTATGACATTTAAATACGATTTCTGAGCCATTAGTTTATGTTATGTTAGACTTAAATGTGACGATAAATAACAAAAAAGAGATTCTCATTAAGAAAACCACAAAATTTAAAACAATCCAAATATAGACGAGTTATCGAGAGTTGGATATGTATTCTCTGACAGAAATATTTTGACTCTTAGACACCAATAATGGAAAGTAAATATATTTGAAGAATAATATAAAAATATTTAAGAGAAATGACATTTGATAGGACTTTACCTGAACTTTTCGACTACGGGTTCGGCGTTGGCACTGGTCAATGTTAATTGACTTTGAGTCACGTGAGTCGGCATTTTGTGACTATCCTTTGATAATAATTTTGCAAAAGATTGTAATCACTAAAAGATATTCGTTGGGATGTATTAAACACAGGGTTGAGTTGTGCCAAAAAGCAATCTTCCGATTGAGTCAAATATTGAGCGCAAACCACTCGATAGTAAAGTTTGATCACAAGTTTGATGCTGAAGAAGTGGCCATAGTCTAGATGGTGGTCTACACTCACAATCAATAGTAGTTTTGTGCTCCACTCGCAAAGTGAAAGCAATTCAATTGACTTCTGTCTGTGCGGTGCAATCGGCGAACATGTCCTCAATTTTTATTTGGTTTGCAATAAAAGCAATTTCAGAATAACTAGAGAAAAGTTTAGCGAAATTTGTTTGAGTGTTAAGGCATTGATTGGCTGGTGTTTGACTACAACAACCTGTTAGGTAACATCTGGCGTAGTGTCGCTCCGCAAACGAGTTATCCCTATTGACAAACAGCACAAGTATTAGCTGTTCTGAAAAATCACTTACAGTCTACTCAACAGTATATCAGTCGAGAAAATCTTCGTTTCGTTTACTGTTTGTCACTTTTATGGCAAGACTTTTCATTTTGGAGTCTAATAAACAGAATTACAGCTCTTTTCTTATTCTTTTCAATTGTTTGCTATTTTTATTTGTATGCAAACATTAAAACATTTTGCTTTCAAACTAATGATTATTACTTTTGTTTAGAATTAAGACTATTATTTGCTTTTATAACTATTTTTTTCTTAAGGAATAAATCTTTTTATTATAATTAGATATAATGTAAATAATGATTAAGTTTTGAGATGAGAGTAAATATTAAAAAAAAAAGTATTCAAACAATAATTTTTATCAAAATTTATCCAAAAGAAGAGTCATTTCTAAAGCTTGTCCTCAATTAATATCTAAGATCGAGAGGTCATAACTTACGTGAATTGTTAACAAATATGATTTTATAGGTCATTGAACTCAAAGATTTTCGCTTAAAATTTATTTATGAGTTGTTTCTCCAAAAAATATAATTTGAATAAAAGTTATAAAAAATAGTATTACTTATTAATATTCAGTAACTTATTGCTAACCAACATATCGGTTATGAAAGTCAACGCCTCATAAAAAAAATTGAACCCAAACTCAAATCATAATAAAAAGATGGAAACCTATCCATCGATTGATTTCCATAATTGAATTGTAAAGGCTTTCAATTAAATAATTAGCGAAACTGTCCCACAATTTACAATACGTGTGAACTCATGCCTTGAATTTGAGCTTAAATTGAATTGAAAGTGAAATCTTCAAACAGTCAAACCCTTACCACTCAGAAAAGCATTTTTTAAATCAAATGCAAAACACATATAAGTTATATAATATATGATATAACTTTCAAAACTATGAATCACTCGAAACATAATTTTTATATAAATTAGCCTTAATTTCAATTTATTGAGTGAATCAAAGATTTGGGTGAAATAACTCAACATTTGTGAAACGAACAGAGAATTGAGACCAAGATTAAGCCCCCATGAAATTCATTCAAAATTCCTTTTTAAAGTCAATTCTAGTGTTAATTCATTTTACAATAAAAATACAAAATGAAAGAAATGTTAAACAATTGTAACAATTATTAATTTTTTTTGTTTTTAATCGAAATTCCATACAAATTGTAAAAAGTTTTGCTAATAATTAAGGGAAACGTCTATCACCGCAAAAGTTCAATTGAAAACGACCTCAAACTAAAATTTCTTAAACTATATTTCATTCAAAAATCGATAATAATGTCATTGAAATGAATGATTTAGTCATTTAGTCTAAAATAGAGTTAATTATTATAAATTATTTGAACTATAATTATATTAATCTCATGTAATTAAGATCAAAGATTAGCCTGGGTAATGTTTGTGATACTATATTCCTTCTGTATATTCCAGTATATTCCGTATACTGATCTTGATCAGATTAAGATTCAATAAATTCTAAAACATCTATTTTGGGGAATGATCTGAATCAATTATTGAGATTAATGTGAAATCCATTGATTGAGCTCTAATTTTAAGCTTTCAATAAACTCTTAAATGATGTGTCCGTTTGTGAAAACGATAAACAGGAATCAGTTTCGAGACTAACGCCACAAAAATGAGTTCAGATCCTATTCTTAAGGGAAACGTTTGGATCACATTATAATTAAATATAATTTCAATTCATTAGAGATTTTGCAAAAATAATTACAAGAATTTCAGTTACTATACGTTTTGCCATCCATTGAATTATTTTAACAAAAGCTATAAAAAAAACAATGATTTAGTGTTAAAAGTGTTTTGAAATATTTTCGATAGTTTTTAACTGAAATAACGCCTCATTTAACGAAATTTTGATTAAATTTATTTGAATTATTCGATTCTGACATTTATTTCGGATGATATACTTTATGGTTACGATTATATCATAAATAATATTCTCTAATCTTTAAATAGAAAAAAAAATTTTACAATTATTTGACGAAACATATTCTCAATAAACGCTTTGTTAATATTTAGATGTTTTAAACGCAGCAAAAAATCAGTTTCTTTAAAAGAATACTACAAATTAGAACAAGGTAATTCTTTGGGAAAAAACTTATACTTGGTTAGAAATGTACCCTCAGCTAAAAAAAAGTTAGAAAAATATATGAGTTTTTGGCTAATAGTCGGCGCAAATGTCACTTAAGTATTGCAAAACCAAAGCATGACTTTAAGTGAAGACTTGTTTTCAAAATATTCAAAACATTTCATTCAGTTTTCAATTTGTTATTAATTTTATTTCAATTTAATTGATTTAATACATACTTTGATTAATAACCGAAACAAATGCCATGACTTCTAACGATATCTTCAAGAAATTGATTATCGGAACAAAATTTGATTATAAAAAATATTCAAAAGATGTCCAAAAATTTTCGGTAATTTTATTTGATTTTTGTTTTAATCAAATATTTTCTTAAAAACTCATTTAATTTGATTCAAACGACAGCTTAAGACAAACCAAAACAATAATAATAACGATTCAAATGATGACAAACCGACCGAAGAGTTGGTCACAAAAGTGGAGACATTTGTCGACAAATCAAATGAAAACAATTTGAAGTCAAAGAAGAAGAAGAAAAATGTCGTCAAAAGTCGTAAACAATTGATTGAATTGAATACCGAAAGAGTAAATCATTTTCGAAAAGTTAACCGAATTTATGTCAACGGAAGTGATGTCAACGAACCGATTGTCTCTTTCGATGACCTGAAGGTTAATCAAAACATTTTGAATAACATAAATAAATCGGGTTTTGTGAGACCGACACCCATTCAGATGCAATCAATTCCTCTAATGTTAGCCAAACGAGAGCTTATATGCTGTGCGCCCACCGGTTCCGGAAAGACTTTAGCCTTTCTCATACCTATTGTCCACCAATTGGGAGGACCACAAAAACAAGGCTTTCGTGCCGTCATATTAGCCCCGACTCGAGAATTGGCGAAACAAATACACAGAGAATGCCTTTGGATCTCAAATGGGACCGGACTTAGGGTTCATATCATCAAAAACGTAGAATTGGCGCAAAAGAAGTTCGGTATCGACTCTCACCTCAAGTATGACATTCTGGTGACGACACCCAAAAGACTGGTATGGCTTCTAACACAGGATCCGATTGCCATTAATATCCAAAAGTAATACATTTTTATTGAAAAACATTTGAGTTATTGATTTGTTTTTTGTTGAAAAGTGTTGAATGGCTTATAATCGATGAATGCGATAAACTCTTTGAGTCAGGTTTTCGGGAACAGTTGTCAGTCATATTCGAAAAGTGCAATAAATCGTCAAAAATAAGTCACGCGATGTTTAGCGCCACACATGACGTCCAGTTAGAGAAGTGGGCGAAACTCAATTTGGATAATATGGTGACAGTTATAGTCGGCGGCAAAAACAGAGCCGCGGATGTCGTCCAACAGAAGTTGACTTTCGTTGGCGACGAAAATGTATTCCAAAAACAAAATATATTTTCAACACTTTTTTCAAAAGTTTTTTTCAATTTTAGGGAAAATTAATAGCTTTAAGAGATTTGATATCAAACGGATGCGAAGCACCGGTTCTCATATTTGTCGAGAAAATAGAAAAAGCGAAACAATTGTTGAGTGAATTGATTAAAGACGGCATTAATGTCGATATAATTCATTCCGAGCGAACACAATATCAAAGGGATAACGTCGTCCGTTCCTTTCGTGAGGGAAACATCTGGTTCTTGATCTGCACTGAACTCATGGGTCGCGGCATTGACTTCAAAGGCATTAATTTAGTTATAAATTATGACTTCCCCTCATCTGCCGTCTCTTATATCCACAGAATCGGTATTTTTCAATGTTTTATGAATTTTATATAATTTTCATTTTAATTGAAGGGCGAACGGGAAGGGCTGGACGTAAAGGAGAGGCCATAACGTTCTTCACAGAGAAAGACGCGGATAACTTGCGTTCGATCGCAAATGTTATGCGAAACTCCGGGTGTGATGTCCCAAAGTTTATGCTCCAAATCAACAAAAGGTTTGCTTTCAGTTCAATAAAATCAAAAATTAATCGATTTTTACAATTATTTCAGAAAAGACCGAAAAAGAAAACGATTTTTCAAACCAAAGGTCAAATCAAATGAACTAAAAGATGAAACTTCGAAATCAATTGAAAGAAAGAGAAAGAAAATTAAGAGAAATAATAGCGAAAGCGAATGACTTCGGGGTATATAAAAAATGTGAAGAATTTTTATTTTATAATAAAATTTTTATTTTAAGAGATGACAAACTTATTGTCTCCAAATTTAATCATTCCTCTCAATTGAACCGTTCCTATGAATTGAGCCGATATTTGAGTTTCATTACTCCTTTTGGCGTAAATGTCGTCAAATAATTCTCTGACGAAATAATTCCAAAAACTCAAGAAATCAGTTCTGAATCCTCTCATTATCTGTGAATTTGATGACAAGAATCTCATGTAATACGGATTTTGTGGCGAATATGGGGTCCAATAACTGCCAAACATTTGATAATTGATGAGAGCATTGGTTTGAGAAAATTTGCCGTTTTTTGCAAATTGGGTCAAATATTGACACATAGTTCTGATGACCGGTTCGTCATAAGTAGAGGTTATGTTATCGTTATATAAAGTGGGGAAGAGATAGAAGATGTCGTCCATATGTGTGACTCCGTATTGGTTTCGATGTATTATTTGCGATCCGTTCCGTTGAAGTGTTCCAAAGGTTTTCAACCCGATGTGCTCCAAGACATACAGATATGTTGGCTTCAAATTGTCTGAATGCAAATCCAAGAGCAAAGTGTTGGCCGAACCGTACATAAAATCTCCGATTGACTAAAATTTTCAATAAAAACATAAAAATATATGAATTCAATGAAAATATTTGGAGACTGACTTCAATAAGAATTTGTTCCTCTTTTTGTCTATTAATCCAATCCTTGTTTTGATTCAAAATATTATTGTTTTGAAAGTATTTTCTGTTATCCGAAGTGTAGGAAAAGAAGGTGTCGTTCAGTCGTTTGAAATAAAACCAATTAACAGATTTGACCATTAATTTAGAGTAAAACTCATTATAACTAAATCTTGAGAACAAATAATCAATTTTTTCGCTTAGAGTCCAGTCTTTGATTTTATCATAATATGTGAAGAAGTCAAGAGAGCCCTCATTCAGAGTAATTCCTGATATTAATGGTGTTTTCCAATAGTTTCCGGACCGAAACAGTCGTATCGGTTCGTCGATAATCACAGGAAATGTTACATTTTTATTGATAACCGGACCGAATGTGAACTGAAATGTGTTCGGATAGAGTCCCGAAAGTCTTGTCCCAGACATCAATTCCTCGACTGATTTTGTTCGCAAACATTCCATCAATTTTTGGCTCGAATTCTGATTATTTGGTTCTAAAAGAGAACTGACGTCACAATTGACGGCTCGACCGAAATCTTCGGCCATTTTAGGATCCGGTAGTTTGACTGCATTTGGGGTAAAAACAGAACCACCGCTTAAAATGACGTTATGATAGAAACCCCACGACTCCGCATATATCAAGAGTATGGACGCAGAGATAGCTCCGGAGTCGTGTCCAAAAATTGTTATATTTTGTGGATTTCCTCCAAAAAACTTAATATTATTTGAGACCCATTTGAGTGCAGCCAATTGGTCCTGTATTCCGAAATTTCCGGCACATGTATCGTCACCTGTGCTTAAAAATCCTGAATTTAAAATGAATTTCAATTATTTTCATAAATGAGAGGTTTGTCTTTGTCTGACCCAAAACCGAAAGACGATAATTGATTGTCACCAGAACTACGTCGTTGTCGAGTAAGTATTGCGGCGGATAAAAGTCTTTACCACTGAACTGGAAGTACCCCCCGTGAAGGTAAAACATAACCGGAAATCCACTGATAGGGCGCTAAGAAAACATCTCAACTTTAATCGATTAATTCAAATGACTTACTGTTGAAATCGGGACAAATATATTGAGATAAAGACAGTCCTCGTCTTCACGTATCGGTTCTTTCAGTTGAAAGTTGAACCTCTGATAAACCTGTGGACACATCACGTGATTATTGGTCGCATCTCTTTCTGTGGTCCAAACATCCATTACTTGCGGCGGCTTTTCATTTGTTTCAAAAACTATTAGATTGCGACAAATTTGAAGAACTCATATATACCCGGAATCTATTGTCTCCAACGGGAGGTTTGGCGTAAGGAATGCCAACGAAAGCATTGATAGAGTATTGATTGAACTTTGATTTAAATTCATAACGTTTTCCTCTGACGGGACCCGAAAGGGTGTTAATAGTCAATGAGTCCGACTGACAGCTAATCAATTGTATGTAAATTGAAATAATTGCTAATATTTTAAACATATTTTAAATGAAATACTGTTTTATGTGTGAATTCAACTCAAAACTAATTGATTGAGAATTGAAATAATTGTATCCAAGAGATTGAAAACATTGGAATTCATTCGATATTTTGATTAACAGGAAATAAATTATTGTTTTAATTGTTTTTCACAAATATTTTTGTCCGACAAATGTTGTCGTCCGTAGCGATGGGATCCACAAAAAATTCACATCTATTCGACCCAATTGTCGCCCAATTCTAGAGATTCTTCCATTTTGTTAGACATTCAAAGGATTTCTCAAATAAATTAGTTTTCGATTTCAAAGAATT
>JAQIXV010000391.1:0-40363 GCA_034700625.1 Tectocepheus velatus | reverse complement strand
AATTAGATGTGGATTTTTAATATACATTTTACAGAATTTAAAAATCTCAAGTGGTTTAAAAGTTATTCAAAATCTCCTAGCTAACAAAAATTTAGCCCATAGAATAACATTATTTGACATTACTTTCCGGTCCCCCTCATATATCCCTTGAATTCATTTTCAA
This sequence comes from Tectocepheus velatus, assembly GCA_034700625.1. Taxonomy (NCBI): domain Eukaryota; kingdom Metazoa; phylum Arthropoda; class Arachnida; order Sarcoptiformes; family Tectocepheidae; genus Tectocepheus; species Tectocepheus velatus. Next base: position 40,200 of record JAQIXV010000391.1, on the reverse strand, counting down.
ATGAAATCTTAGAAAAAAATGCATTTCATTCAAAACCTAAAAGTAAATTCAAATGCGAGTATTTTTTAATAAGAAATGTAAATTTCAAAGTATGTTCGCCTAGTTTGTTTAGCTAGTGTCTCTAGACAGAAAAATTCCCAGGTAAACTTATTTTAATGAATTCTTTATTGATTTTGCCAGGTTATTGATTATGTGAGCACGCATAATTTATTTTCTGGATGGATGAATTCAATTCAACATAGAAAAAAATTTAATTAAAAGTTTAGATTGTTTTCATCTTTTCTTCGAATCATTCTTTGAAAGGTTTGATTCGTTTAGAAATGAATTCATTTTTATGTAATTTAATTATTCTGAGCAAAAAATATTTGATACCACACTTACATATCGAGAGCACAGAATATTCTTTTCTGTTGAAGAGATTACAAGACTTGACAAATAAGTTCTCAAAATTGAATGGAAATGTCTATTCGTTTGTATTGAAGGCAAAACTCGAATATTATTTTAGTTTTGAAAATAAAATTCTCAATACATTAATCACTTCAATGATTTGATGCCAATCCTGTTCTCCGACTACTGACTACTGGGCTGTGATTTTAAAACTTTTTTTTTATAGCATTTCTCGAAGCAATTGGAGAATAAAAAATCAATTTATTTGTGAAACGAAAAAAGGCTCTGAAATCATGTGAATTGATTTGTTATGAAACGACAGATGAGAAGAAATTAATAGTTTTTCGCTTCAAAGTGGGGAACCGGGAGGAGAGGAAAGGGAGGAAACAGAATAATTTTTTTAAAGCATTAAATTTCATAAATAATAGCGAATATAAAGTCATTTGTTTTCATTTTGTTTAAAAAGTTTCTGAAATTTTATGACTTATTATAATATAATAAGAAATTAATGAATTGTCTCTGACTTACCATTAGTTGAAAATTTCGTTGAAAAAACTTTTTGTTGAAACTCAAGAGTCAGTCACTAGATATTCATCACCGATAACAGAGTCTGTATTCAGCTTTTTGTGTCAAACACTTCAAAGTTAATGAAAAAGTTTGTGAAAATATATTATCAACTTTTTGTTGATATCAGAATTCGAGTCAAATACAAGAATTCAAACAAACTTTTAGTTATAATTTAATCATAAGATTTAAACTCAATTGAATTGAAATTGTTTTGAGTCAAACACAACAAATCTTACGATTATTAGAGAATAACTGAATGTCTGTCCAACCGATGCTGTGCTATTCACACGAATCTTCGCTATGATTTGATTCACTCGTTTCGATGTTTTGATGGTTTGTGTGTCGGCGCTGTTGCGCGATATGACTGTGCGATAGAAATGCTCTTAAAATACGTTCTTTTTCTCTAAAAAGTTCACAGAATAACAGATTTATATCAAAAATGAAAACATTGATACAATAAGTTATCATAAAAGTAATCAAGGTACAAATTGATAAATTCATATTTGATAAAACAATAAAATAAAATATTGTTCGAACACTCAATCACTTCAATCAAAACCTTGTTATTCATTAATCAAATCTCAAATACAGACAAAATTTTATTTAAATAAATAAAAGATTTAGTCATTAATTAATATGACATTTAAATTAATATTTTTATTATTCGATTAAATTAAATATTAAATTATTTGAATTAAACATAAGATTTATGTCAAATAATGACTACTTTTAGGGCCAAATGTTTGACTATTTGTTTGGAAAACAACTAACTTTTTGAAACACATATTAAGATTTAATTACAAATATTTTTTATAATAAAAAGCAATACTTATATAAATCTTGTCTTTTGATTAATGGATAAAATAAGAAATCGATTCACAAAATGAGTTATTGTTTGTGAGGAGTATTGACTTCATTTAGGCGCCGGACTTTCATTCTGTAAAAGTTTAAAATTCATTAAATATGAAAAATCATTTGAATTATAAATTACCGTCTATTTTGAAACCAGACTTTTACCTAAAAATAATTGATTCAGTTAAGACATTATTTAATACTTTTGTTCTATTTTTAATGAGTTTTAAAAGTATCAAGTTAATATTAAATTTTGTTTCACCTGTCTTTCCGTCAAATTCAACTGAACTGCGATCTCATAGCGTCTGAGTCGAGTCAAGTATTGGTGTTGAGTAAACTGTGTCTCCAATGCTTCCAATTGTTCTTTACTGAAGAGAGTCCGTTCTTTTCGTGAACCACTGACACCCGTTCCCGAAGACTCGTCAAAATCGATGAGATTTTCATCAGAATTGATGGTATTTTCGGGAATAAAATCCATAATTTTGAACAAATGCTCGAAAATAACTTAAACTTAGAATAAAAGTTAGGAAATGAAGTGTTTCTCATAAAAGTTGGGCTCATTTTTTCAAACTTGCAAAAACAATAACGATCACCAAGGCCAATTCAAACATCGGTTTCGCCTTTTTCCAATTGATTTCACATTTAAAATGTTTTTTTGAAACAATCTAGCAAACAATCTAGCAACATTAATACTAAAAACAAACTTTTAGTTTCAAATTCATTTATTTGATTTTCAATAAACTTTTTCATCAGATTTCATACAAATTGGTTTTGAGAACCTTGGTCACCCCTGTTTTGGCTCAATATTTTGTCCCCTTTTAATGTATTTTAAATGTTTTACCACATGTGAAGTCATTTCACTCTTTAAGAGGACTTATCTGTCAATTGAGGGCTCAACACATGTAAGGATATTAGTGGCGGAACACGTGTTGAGAAGTGTCTGTCCACTAATTGCTCTCATTTAAGACCATTTTTCCACAAAAGACATAAAATTGAAGATTGAAAATGATCATGCTCAAGTTTGAAAATTTATTTTAATTGTACTCAAAATACAATTCAAATGCAATTATAATATAATAAGACAAACATTGATATCAATGATAAAAAAGTGAAAATCAAAACTTAATTTTAACAAAACATTTGGCATTCACTCAGAGATCTGTTTCAAACATAATTCAAATAAATGTTTTCATCGTTTTATTTGAGAGAAATAACACAATTAACTAAAAATAGTTTCAATTCAAAGCAATATACAAAACATTTGATACTAATTTGTATTTTCACGAAAAGACAAAATATAATTCAAATGTAATAATACTTTAAATACTAATTAGTGGACAAAATATGACTTAAAATATTCGCTGTAAAAAGGACTCCAATAAACAAATGGCTTAAGCCTTGAGAAGTGGGTATTAAAAGTTGTTTACAACAGTGAGTAAAGTATTTGATGTCCAAATCGATGGTCTAATTAATTGTCGTTCGAAAGACTCGCAATAATTTGGAGGACATATAAGAAAATGTTAATCATATCCATATAGAGGGTCAGCGCCGCGAATATGTACTCCTCTGATGAGATCTGTAGCTTATGGTTACCGCCCATAATCATCTGTGTGTCCACAACTAAGTACTGCAAATATATTAGAAATAAATGAAAATTTTTGTTCATTTCGTTTCATTCAAAACAAATGACTGATTCATGTTTTCAATTGACTGATGAAACTGAGAAACAAATCGATTATAAATAGGATTTCAATTAAATTATCGACAAAACCTTACTTATTATCTGTTGTTCTCATAATAAATCAATTTTTAATTGAATTAAAAATTCTAAACAAATCGTTTGAGACAAATATCAAACATTTAATAAATAATTTTTTGAATCTTTTCTTTTGGCAATCATTACAATAAAAATTAAGTCACAAAAAGACTTTTCGGACAAATATTTTGCGAATAAACTCATAATTATTTTTAAATATGAATTTGTGTTCAATTGTCAGCCAATTATAATATATTTTAGAAATTATTTGACTAAAAGATGAATAATATTAGCAATAAATTCAAAATAATACAAAATTGAAAAACATTTGGATTTTTATCGAAAATTTTTGGGAAATAGAAATAAATACGTCTAGGAATAAAAAAAACGCAAAAACAAACCCATTTCTAAATAATTAAATAATGGGAAAAAGTTTGTGTTTGTGTTTGTGTGCAAACCATTGTCTTTATTTAATTGAGTGTAAAAATAATTTGAAACAATAGTTAACTGTATTTTGGATTTGTATTTGTATTTAGTTTCGAGAGGCGGCGGAAACCAAATGTAAAATATAAAGAAAGAGCTGAACGATATCGATGTAAAGGGTTAGGGCAGCGAATATATACTCTTCAGATGAGATCTGGATGCTGTGAGTACCGCCTATTAACATCTGGGTGTCCACTACCAGGTACTGAAGGATCGAAATCAGTTTAGTTATATAATAACAAAAATAATAACTTAAGACTAAATACTATTTCCATAAATGGATTAAAACTATAAACAAATCAATTATTGATTAGATATAAGGCTTTGAGTCAAAGATTATTCGTATGAAATGAAGACAAGACTTATCTTAAAAATAAATTTCTAACGAATTTCGTTAAGAGTTGTTGTTTTTGTTGGAAATAAAGGATATGATTGAAATCAGGAATAAACTCAACACTATTTTACAATACTATATGAAACGGGTTTAGGGTTTAGGGTTAAAGTGCAACAGAATTTACATTTAATGCATTCAATTGATTGGGAATTTTGAAAGAAAGCAATAAAAAAGTGAAACACAATAACTATTTTCTAAGGAATGACTTACAGCTGAGAATAGGAGCGCTCCGAGCGCTGAGTAGACCAACTGAGCGATAGAACTCCTCCAAAACATTAGGACAAACCCGAATATCATCAGAATAATGACTCCGACAAACAGTATTCCATTAAATACTGTGAAATCAATTTTTGTCTGAAAGGCGAAGGCTGTCAGAGCTATGCATACGATGGCAGTGATGGCCACCGCAGACAACACGATCTGGTATTCATAGATCGAAGAGATGATACCCAATAGGAAAGACTCCGCAATCGTAAAGATCATTAACGCGATGTAATTGTGAGGAGTCTGTCGTCTCATTTCTCCACAACAGGCCAATACCATCATCGTTGCAAACGCCACACCACTGTCCACAACAATACATCATTAGATTATCTCTTAACTACTTTTTACAACTTTTCATTTGATTCAAAATTTTCAAATTAAAACAATTCTTAAATTAAGAGCTAATTCTAATCTCAAGGTTTTTAATCTAATGGAATGACACCCGCTTTTAGAGTCTAGAATATAGACTGAATTTCCAATAATAAATATTTGCATTAAGAGTTTGATTCACTGCTATAAATGTGAAATCGACGGACTTTTTACAGAAAAAGTTATTATAGATTCTATAAACTATGATATCGTGTTTCCAATGCATTTCATTAAATCAAATGAAGAGTTGAGTCAAATGTTTGTATGAAATATATTTATGGAAAAAATGTGATAAATAATTAGGAATACATACAAAGCAACCCATAATAACCATACATTTTGTTGGGACCATTGCCTCATACCATCCCTTTTAGGAATCAAATAAAAAATTCATTAAAATCATTGAAGACTCAAACGAAACAAATATTATATAAAAAACATTTCAAACAAAAGCATAAAAATGAAAAACACGAGAAACAGATATAATGAGAAATTAAATGAAAAATTAGACCAAAAATCGATATTTTATATGAGATCTAAATTAATTGTAAAATAGGTCTACATTTGAAATTCACTTATTATTCAACTATTTATTTGAGTCATTACTTCAAGTCTTTTGATTAAATCATTCGAAATAAGACTAAAAGAGATTAATAAATGAAATGTCAGTCAATTATATAAACAATTAAATTATATTTTGAAACAAAATAAACAAAAATTGTTTACTGAAGAGGAATACTCACGGAATGGCAAAAACACAAATAAATCCAAAAGATATCAACAATTGAACCGAAAGAATGCCATAAACTTTGCGAATGAATGCTATTAATGATAATTAGAAGACATTTGATGGCAATTAATGTCAATTCAAATAAAAAACCGGAAAATAAAAAAAAATATTGAATACAAACCCAAACGAACGGCTTTTGCACCGAAACTACCGCCGAAACCCTCGCCCTCGTACTGATTGGTCCCGTATTGACCCGATTCTGCCTCTGAATACATTTTCCGACAGTTGTTAACGTAATTCAATTGAATTAAAGTTAATTTTCTGGAAATTTCGGATTCAGTGGTAAACAAAATAAATGTCTGAAATTGAATGAAAACGTATGACGAGTATTGAGTCAACTCTCGATCTAATAATCGATTGCATAGCGATATTGCAATTAAGTAATGTAAGTAACCAAAGATCACACAAAATAGACGTTCACTTAAACCAAATATATTTAAACCCAAATTCAATTCAATTTTAGATTTTCATAGTTTTTCATAGAAATGATTTCAAGCAATAAATATATTACGCGTAACGCTATTTGTGAATATTTAAAGAAATTTCTCGTTTATTTGTTTTGAGCGCAAAAATTGATTTACTTTTTGATAACAATTTTAAAATAAATCATTGTTTGGCTTTCAATTCAAAACATTTGTAAAACAAAATCAATTTTATTTTAAACTCAAATAAATAGCGTTTTAGGCTCTGATTACAATTATTTTATACACTTTTTTCAATTTTATTTTTAAAATTTAAAATTCATTTAAATATAATTTAAGAAAAAAAAACAAATTTATTGGTAATTATAATAATTAAATCAATTGCAGAGAGTTTTCATATAAAGTAAACTAAAATCTGTGACAAAGTTTTCTATCGATTAGTTTTGTTGAAAAACTCTGAGAAGAAAAGCTCTAAAAATTAGTATTCGTTTAAATCAAATCACAATTGAAGTGAAGATTTAATAACAAATCGATTTCCAATAGAATTAAAAAGAGTTCATTCGATTGGTTTGTCTAAAGCGCTAACTCTTTGCGAGTGGCGGACAGCGGCTCAAAAAAGGATTGGACTTCGGAGTCGGTCACCTCTTTAATACTTGAGTGCTTCCAAACGGGATCTTTTGTTTTGTCGATCAGTACTGAAAGTCAAATAATTCAGTCAATAATTGATAAAACATTTCATCGAAACAATGGCTTACAAGCGGTAACTCCTGTGAAAAAGTCGTCATTAATCATAAAATGTTGGGCTATTCGGTACTCCATTTTGAGACACTCGGGAAGTGTTGAGTTGTGGCCGCGTCTTAGCTCTTCAAACGCCACTTTAAGACTAAGGGGACACAACTTGTTGAGGATTTCCACCTGTTTTTTGGACCAATCGGAGCCGTCTTTGTTCAGGTTCTCTATAATGCCTTCGACAGAGTCGGCGCCGAACGCACTGTTTATTCTTCCGATAAACTGTTTGAGTGAAAACTCTTTTTTGTAGTCCTGTTCCCACTGTTCCTGATATTTGGACAGAATCTTATCGAGGGATAGGATGTCTGGACTCTCCAAACGCATCACTTCCTCCTCCAGATCTTTAAGGTTAGCGCTCGGCACGAAATGTGTGGCCACTCCGGCTTTGAATATATCCCAACTGGAAAGTCGGTGTCCGGTCAGCGCCAGAAAGAGACCCAACTTTCCTGGCAGTCGAGGCAGGAAATGACTGCCCCCCACATCGGGAAAGAACCCGATTTGCGTTTCAGGCATTGCGAACAATGCTTTCTCCGTTATCACTCGGAAGGAGCCGTGGACTGAGAGACCCACTCCCTTAAAGGTTTCACACAAATCAGTCAAACAATAAAATTGTGTGAATAAGAAGTTTGAAGACTCACTCCTCCCATAAATATTCCGTTAATGAGAGCCACAAAAGGTATGGACAGCGAACCGATTAGATTATTGAGTCGATACTCTTCTCTGAAGAACTCATCCCCAAGAGGTGAACCCTTTCCCGCTTCGGCGATGGCTGACAATCAAAAGTATATTTTGTTTAGAGATTTAAACAAAAGTCAAAACAAAGAAAAGAAAGTTTTGAATACATTTGACGTCACCGCCGGCACAGAATGCCTTATCACCGGAGCCTTTGATGATAACTAATTTCATACTGTTATCCGTTTCCCAACTCTTCAATTGAGGGTAAATTTGTCTAATCATCGATAGGTTGAGTGCGTTCAGTGCTTGCGGTCGGTTCAGAGTTATTATACCCTTATTTCCAATGCGTTCGAGTATTACTTCATCTGAGGAGGAGGTGGTCGACATTTTTCGCTGTCCTTTTGTCAAATGGGTTCTCAGGTTTTGCAGACAAAAGGCACGACCCATACAGTAGTATCTGTTTAGGAGAACAATTTGTGCCATTAATGACGAAAATCAAATGAAATTCGATATAAAAACAAAAGAAAAAAAACTTTTCTGACCGTCATTTGGAAGACAAAATAAAAATCGATTCAATCAATAGAAAGATTGAAACAAATGTTTGCTCTAATGTTTGAAACTCACTCTCTATTAAACTCTAGTCCTAAAACTAGCAGAGAATTCATGAAATTATTATTTAATCTAATTTTGTGATTACATCAATTGATTCACATTAAAAACAACGGAATGTAATGTATTTTATTAAAATAATTTGTGTTTTCTATGAAATAATAGTGTAGTAAATGAACTAAAATTAATTAAATTGTTAAGAATTCCCATTTCAATAACTGTATGACTGTCTGTCCAATCATTACATCCTTATTATTGAGTGAAATAACGATATAATAAATATTTGATAACAACTTAACCAATACTTAAATTAATTTCATTTTATAGAAGTTTTCAAATGAATAGAAAAGGTCTTCAAAAGTCTATTTTCCTCATTGGAAGTGATATAAGACAACAATAATGTTTGAAAAACTTTTTTCAACTCTTGTTTGGATTAAAGCCATAAAACTATTGGCAAAAACATTGATTGAAACTAGATTTGGCTTGATCCAATTGATTCAAAAATAAACTCACAAAAATCATAATTCAAAAGATATTTTTTCAACAAAAAAAATTTATTTTTAATAACAATTATTAACTGACGGATCAAAAGGCATTGAATTGAGTAAGTTTTTAATCAAAGCAATTTGAATGCGGGTCTCAAACCCTCATTCAAATTAAGTCTATTTTGGAATTTAAAGACCAAAATAATTTTAAAATCAATTTTTGAAGACTAAATAAATGATAAAATATATATCAAATTTCAAAAATTAATCAGAAATTGAAAACCTTTTGAAAGTAATATCAAAATTATTTTAATTTGAATCCAAAAAAAAGAAACAAAACTCAAATTTTACGAAAAATATCAAACGAAAGGTTTTTAACTAAAAATACAAAACAAATAAAATGTTTATAAATAAAAGTATTCCTCAAAAACTTGATTTTAAGAGGAAGTAGTAGTCAATCAAAAACTCATTTTTCAGTATTTATTCATTTTTTGAAATTTTTTAAAATTTAATTATAAATTCCTAAACAAATGTTTTGAGAAAACTTTTGACAATTAATTAAATTTCGTTAAAATGTTTAAAAATTTGTCGAAATTGCGATCAAATCATTTGATGACTTTTGAGGAAAAACTTTTGAATAAAAATAAAAAAAATGTGAAATACCTGTGAATCGAAACGATCGAAACGGTTGCCATTTATTACTATTATTATTCAATTTTAGTTTAATTTCAATAAACAATTCAATTATTGAAATAACTTTTGAATCACTTTTATGTCAAAAACTATTAAAACTGTTTTCGACAAAAACTTTAATTGAATTTCAAATTCACTTATAATTTAGACAAACGATAAAAACTATTAATTGTTTAAACTTTTATTATCTTTCATAAGAGTTGAGAAAAACCGAAGAAAAAAAACTTATAATCAAAAAGAGTTTGAATGAGAGTCTGTTTTACTCCAAGTTTTGGTCTTTTCTCGACTTTTATTCTCAATATTCAATGAAATGACTGAAAGAGTTGTCTTTTTGTGTAATTTAGTGATCAATATAATGAGGTGTTAATCAAAACAAATGTATTATTTGTTTGACTTTTAATTAATTTCAATCAATATATGCATTGAATAACAAATGAACGGCAATTAAATAGTTTTGTTAGTCTTATAAATGACTGAATAACAACACAAACAATAGACACAAGACTTTAATTTTGAGGCAATTATCAGACGTTAATTGCTTTTTATTATCCCTTTAATTGCTTTTCATGTGTTTTCTCTGTAATTGACTTAAGAGTGAAATCAATTCAATTGAAAATCAATTTCTAATCAAATGTTTCAATCTTTTGACTCAATGACTGAATTACACAAAATATGTTTTTTAACTTCAAAACGATTTTAGTATTAATTTTTTATTTATTTTATAAGTATTTTTGCACTCAATATAACATAATTTAAAGTAAAATAAAGAGATTTAATAGTAATTATTGTTTTATTAGTTATTTTGTTATTTATTAAATCAAATTGAAATCACATTTTATTTTTGATTGAAGTCATCAAAACAAACACTGAAATCATATTTTCTTCAAATCTATTTAATCGCTTCAATAATATTATTGAAAATCAAAACTCAACACAACTTTAAAAGTCTATAAAATAATGTCACAAATTAGACTCATTTTATAAGACAAAACATAACGTAATGAAAATCATTTTTCAGTTTATTTATTTCAATGAATGAACGGTTCAACTGTTAATCGGTTGATATTAATGAGCATGATTACCTAAATATTTAGCTAGTTTAATTGATGAATTAGTAGATAATCAATTAAAATGTGATTAATTGTATGGTGAAAGTGTTTGTGAGATAACGTTATTTATGTATTGAAATCCTTTATTTACTTTATTGAGAGTATGGCCGAAGAGTTTACACCATTTTATGTGTGAATACAAAACAAAACAATTTAAAGACAAAACAATTAACAAATTTTTTAATTAAAATCAAATTTAAATCACATTTCAAATGAGTCTGTGATCAACAATCGATACAAAACACTAATTAAATACTGAATTAAAAGTGGATTTAATTGAAAATCTATTTTTTGTATTAATTTTTATGAAAAATTCAAATTTAAATTCAAATTTGATTTTTGTGTTTTGTTTTGGTTTTTGTGTCAAAACATGTTTTAAATGGTATTTCAATTCAATTAAGACTTTGTTTATAATTTTAATTCAAATTTTAATCAAAATTTTATCTTTGAATCTGATTGGTGTCCGACTCGTGAAGAATATCGGCAACAAATGTGACCAAAGATTGAATAAGACGTTAACATCACTGCTCTCAACATCGGATCAGATGATGTCCACAACTGGTCTGAACGGTTGTCCACCACTTATCGGTCAGAATACGCAGACAACTCAGACACTGCTGACATCGGCAGCACTTCCAGCGCTTCCTAAAGTACTCGGAGCACAACCACAACAATCGCCACAATCATTGACATCATTAGTGATATCTCCGGTTTCGTTGACCATCAAAACGACAACTGCGGCCACAAAGACATCACTGACATCGACGCCAAACAATGGCCGAAAAGAGAGTCACCAGAACTCTAAGAACAAACATATTGTCGTCAATCGGACGAATGGGCTCTTCGAAGGATCGCATATCCATTTCTCTCCCATCGATAACAAGCCTTTGTGTTCCTATTCGACAAAACTCTGTAAACAAAGACGTATTAATGGCTACGCCTTCTGTATCCGACACATACTGGAAGACCCGTCGGCGCCGTTTCGTCAGTGCAAACACGTGGCGAAGTATAACCAACAGAAGTGCTCGAACGCCATCCCCGCCAATGAGGACCGACTCTTCTGCAACAGTCATATGCAGATCGCGGGAATGGCGCCTAAAAAGGAGCGCAAAGACAAGAAGGGTTCGGGTGGTCAGTCCTCTGTGGCGACCAATACAAGCAATCAGTTGAATATGAATAGTAACGGCATTTGTCATACAATTAATAATAATATTAAACGTGTTTCGAGTCTTGAAAAGGGTTTTAATGTAAATACTATTAACGAAAATCATACAAATTTTGACGCATTTATTAAACCGACGGTTAAATTGAATGGCATTACAAATAAGGTCAACGCAAATACCATTCAGAAACTCAACGATAATCTTCAGAAAAAGTGTTGGGATAAGAGTACGGCTACGACAGGAGCGCTACCCCTCAACGAAACCTCTTTTTCTAGTCATACAAACAATTTTAAGTTAAATAATATTCATTCAAATCAAACGAAAACCCAAACGAATACTAATTTGAATAAAAACAAAACGACTGATAACCAGAAGAATACCAACGAATCGAAGCCAAAACCGAAGCGCAAGAAGAAGGAGAAGAAAGCGGTTGAGAAGTATGTGTTGGCCCGCAAAAAGAAAACTGGAGATAATCTCTTCAATTATCACATTTGGTCTGAAACTGATGACCAAACTGAAGACGAAGACAATAGAAACGATCGACTTATGAAGAATTATTTCAATAGTGAGACAACAGATGAGACGTTTCCACTCATATTCGGGACTCTGTCCACAAATATTGCGGACTTAGAGCCAAACGAATTAAAAAACGAATTATTATCTCAGAAATGGTTGCTTAAGAATCTTATTGATGTTCGGAAAAAAGATTTTGCGCCACAATTGGACTCAACCCGAGCTATACTGAAAACATTAAACAGAAATCCAATGAAAAGGAAGAGTTATTTAGATTACAAATTGACTCAAAACAGCAAACGCTGCGAAAAGTCGATACGGAAAGGGATTTGTTGTTATGCGTCAGACGAGAGCCGATGTTGTCGACCATCGCTTCCATTCACCCGTCACTGCATTGAACACATCCTCTATAATGTCGACCAATTGCTGTTCGCCAGATGTACGGCAAAGTGCACCAAAACAATGACTCAGTGCTCGCGTCCGACATTTGATATCATCAATGAGGACCCGCTCTGTAGTTATCATCAAATGGTCGGATCAGAAGTCGATGAGAGGTCGGGTTCGCCGACAACTGACGCCAAGAATAAGAAACGAAGAAAATCGAAACCAATGGCTCTGACGAGAGTCAGCAGAAGAGGTAAAAAGCGTAGGAAAGGTCCCAATGGGGCGGATATACCGGTTATTGTTGAGGATAGTATTGACAGCCGTCTTAGTATCGGTAGTATTGATGACGACTCACTCCACTCTCACTCCGATACAAATGATATCACAATTAATTTATTGACACAAAAACCAGATCACAATCAGAGCACAGATATTGTTAAGCACACCATAACTGCAGCCATACCTCAGACAACGACAAGCGCTGCCATTGTCTCGTCAGTGGCAGCGCCGGACTTACCACTCTTGAGATTACCGCCACTCCTGCCTCCAGTGGTGACAAACATCGATCCACCGGTTGTTTCAATGGTTCCGTCGGTAGTGTTGGACCACTCGATGCCACCCCCGCCCCCATTGGAGCCGACAGAGGAAGCACTGGTGGCTTCTATTGTCGCTGATTTGCCTCAACTCACGACTGACGCGGACTTTACTGAAGTTTTGAACAAAATTCCGGATGATTTCAGTGATTTCCTTTTGGAACACCCCAATGGAGACATCCCTTCCACTGAAGAGACTGAAGCACTGGAACAGGCGTTGGCTATGGTTAACAAAGACGTACAGAATTTGGTGGCCGTCGCCGGTATGAACGGCAACAGCACAGGTGGCGCACAAATGAGTGATTTTGGCGGTCAATCAGATATAATAGGTTTCACGAATTGGTTGGGAAGCCTTACCTCAGAACAAAGACAACAACTCAATGGTCTGATCGACGGCGCCATTGCTTCCAACTCATTGTCACCAATACTGAAGAACGCGTGCGACGCCTATCCCTCACAAACGCTGCTCCCGTCGAGTGCGCCGCCAATTATGAAGAGTTCAACAAATTATGTGACAGGAGTTCACTCACAAAACAATGCATTTCCAGTTATTTATCCGACTTTAGGGCCGTCTCCACAACAAGAGTTTGTTCCGATATCAGCGCCAGTGCCGACACTTCTGAACAATAATCTATTAATGAATGGCTTATCGTCTCATCCGAGTTAACCAAAACTCTTCGGTATTTCTCTTCTTCGGGTGTTTTCAACACAAACAACAAATTCTAACAATTAATTGATTTCTGAAAACAAAACACAAAAATATATTTGTCTTAAGTTTTAAATCAATGGATAGAAGACTCGAAATACTTATGTTTTCTGAAACAAAAAAAAAGAGTTTAGTATTCGTTGTAAACAATATCTGTTTTTCTAATTAATTTCAAAACTTATATACTTTTGATTCGAAATTATTTTTTTCGTTTTTAAAACAATTCTCAAAATTTCTAATTGAATACTATTTTGAAGTTTTTCTCTAATTTGTTGTTTGAAAGCATAAGACATAAGATTATAGTAATTATACGTAAAACGACTCAAAGATGTTATAAACAAATTTGTGGTTAAAAACAAAATCCAATTATTGATTGATTAGAAAAAACTGTATATTTTGAGCCACTTTTAAATTGTGATATCTCTTTATTCTCTCTCTCCATGACTTCTCATTGAAAATCGTAAACATTTTGCGCTTAATTTCATTGAGATTTTCCGGTCATTTCATTAATTGTTTTCCAATTAAATAATTTAAACGAAAAGCAATTCAGAGAAACCATATTATCATTAGTTGTGACGAAAGAAAATGACTTTACTTTTAATTTTGAAATCACAATCAAATGGATGTATTGATAAATGTATAGTAATTTTCCACAACTTTTCTCTTTTTGTTTCATTAATTCATTGATTATTAGTTTTGAGACGAAATGAGTTTTTTCTTTTTTTTCCGCTAATCGTTTAGTTGTTATATAATATAGAAATTCATGTCATTATTAATCATTATTATTATTATTAATTATTATTATTATTATTACTGTAATATCAAAATCATTTCAATCAACAAAAGTGTTGTAAATATAGATATTTAAGTGAAAAATAAATTTTGAAGAAGTTTTGCAAAAAAATTCAATTTGTTTTTCGTAAATAACATATTTTTTCTGAATTCAATTTCCGAAATGGTTTTCATCAGAAAAGCTCTAAAAGTTTTATTTAAACGCTTTTGGTTTGACTACTGAATAACTGTTCAGTCAATTCAATCGTCAATTTTCAGATCAATATTCACTTTATATATCAATTTGAATGAGTTTTGAAAAAAAGTTCTAAAATATAATTTCATTTTAGGAAAGTTTTAGACTTTAGACAGAATTTTCGCTTCAATTTAGAAAATTTAAACTCAGAATCAGTTAGTTTTGTTAACCTTGCTATAAATCCTAATTTGAATTGACTTCTATTTAACACAAAATCATTACTACAATTGTTTTTAATCTAGGAATAGATCATTAGATAATTTATTGTTTCAATAGAAGAATAGGAGAGAAATGTTAGGAATAATTCTTATCTGAATTACCACTCGAACCGATATAATGATAGGTAGTGTCAGGAGTACTCCACTATTGCTCTTTAATGCACAACCTTTCAGTCTATCAGAACATTATATCATTCACACCTTGTGTTTAAGTACTGAAAGTGATTTAAATTAATTGTTTTTAATTTGTTGTGAATTTGTCACTAATTTTGAGAAATGGAAGAAAAGAGTATTGAAAAAGAGGACAGAATAGAAGACGAAGAATTGGAGGACTATTCTGACGCTGGAGTGTGTCATCCAGCAAAAAATTGTCATCGATACTTCTTTCTTGTGTTCATGTGTTCACTGGGAATAGGTATGAAATTGATAATTGACTAGAATCAATCAATTAGAAGTCATTACAAAATCCGGAGTACGAAAACAGCACTCAGTACTGAGTTATTAACAATTGACTAGATCATTTGTCAATTACAATAATTTACTTCTTTTTCGCTAATTTTTGGCTGAAATTTCTTCCATTGATTGCCATTATATGCAACTTGGACTTTGCACATAATTGGGTGAATGCTATTTAATCTTGGTCACAATTTACTCAAACAGATCCCTGATTTTTGTTTTGATCAATATATCAAACATTAGAGACAATTGCTTTGAAGGCGTTCAGGAATATCAGTGATTAGCGATTGAGGGCATAAACTGTTTACTTATCTAATCTTATTTAATGTAATTTTGTAAGAATAAAAGGTTGCTAACTCCTTATGTTAGATTATCAAGCACAAAAATATGACACCTTAATACAAAATAATCACGAGAATAGCATTCCTTAGATTTAATGGAATTCATAATTTTATCTAAAAAATAAATTAATTGAACCCCTCAATTATTTCCAGGAAATTATTTTTGCTATGATGTACCAGGGGCTTTGCAAGAACAAACCTTAGCTGATATGAACATCAAAACATCTGACTTCACACTGTTATACGCTTTTTACAATTGGCCTAATGTAGTGCTGAGCCTTTTCGGGGGATACCTCGTCGACAGATTCTTCGGCATTAATTTGGGAGCAATTATTTTCTGTTGTTTTCTATTCGCGGGTCAGTTCTTATTAGGGGTGGGCGCATATACCAACCAATTCTGGCTCATGTGTTTGGGGCGGTTCGTCTATGCTATCGGTGGGGAGAACCTCGCCGTCACATCTAATATGAGAGCTGTCAAGTGGTTCAAAGGCAAAGAATTGAGCATGGTGTTCGGACTCCAGCTCAGTATAGCCAGAGCCGGCTCTACAATCAATTTCAATGTAATGCAACCCCTTTACGATTGGCTGCACACGAGTCAGGGGTATAGCGGACATAAATGTCTTGGCATAGCATTCATGATCGCATCCCTTATGACTGGTTATGATCTGCTTATGGCTATTATTTTGGGTATTCGCGACCGTTGGGCAGAAAAGAAACTTAAGATAAAAGAAGTGAAAAGCGATAAAATTAGTCTCAAAGACATCAAAGAATTTAAACTCGACTTTTGGACCATCAGTTTTATTATTGTCTTCTATTATGTGGCGGTCTTTCCATTCATTTCGCTCGGAATGTGAGTAAATCGGAATCAAATTGATTTGAATTTCAAATATTATGTTTTGAATGACAGCCCTTTCTATAAACGCAAGTTTGGGTTCAGCGCATCGCAGGCCAACACAATCAATAGTACCGTTTACTTGATCTCAATGATTCTCTCCCCCTTTTTGGGGGCATTTGTCGGTCAGTTGGGCAGAAATATTTTGTTCACTTTGATCTCTGTGTGTACCTCTTGGTTGGCTCACGCCCTCATGGCATTCACAAGCCTAACCCCTTGGTTTGGAATAGTTACGTTGGGTGTGGGATATTCCCTACTGGCCTGCACTGTATGGCCTATGATTTCAATGGTTGTGCCCGAAAAACAATTGGGAACAGCGTATGGCATAACCCAAGCGTTACAAAACTTGGGACTTGGAGTCATTATTGAAGCATGTGGATTTATTGTCGATGGAAAGGGATATCTAGTTCTCGAGATATTCTTCTTGGCCTGGATTTCATGTGAGTCCTTCCCTTGAGTTTGCATTTAAATTAAAAATTGTGTCATAAATAGTGGCCATAATCTGTATAATGGTTTTATTTGTTTACGACGAGAATAAGGGGGGAGTTCTCAATATGACTCCCAAACAGAGAAGTGATTTCGCCGAACAAAAGTCAGTTCACAACTATTTCATTGATTTTATCGATTCTATTGATAACTGTTTTTAAACTACAGATAAAATGTAGTCTTTTATCGGATTTTTATTCATTTGATTTGTTTCTCAACAGAACTAAAAGTGAATCACAAAATGCGGATCAATTGGGAATTGAGGGCTCGTATAAGGCATCGGATATTTGAAACACATTAACAGAATTGACATTAAATTATTGTATTTCTAATTATTGATAATTAATTTATGAATTAAACAAATTTTAATCAAATCTCAATTCAATATTTATGTTATTGGAGATGAGAGAGAGGTTCGGCTTATTTGGACAAATGTGTTATCAATGGAATTGTAGTCATTACAAAATGGCACCGACAGCCAGTTTGTCAATAGTTAGGGCTGAGTAGACCTGAGTAGAGCTAAATAGCGGATAGAAACTGATAGAAACTGTGCGCAAACTTCGAGCTCCAGTCGCTCTCTAGAGTTTCCATCGGATTATTTCTATTGTGAGTATTTGAGAGGCATTTGGAGGCAAACCTGCAGTGCATTACTGTTTGCATTGCATATCAGTTCTCAATTTTGATCAGAATTCAGTGTTTTTCTCACTTCTTAACCAAAGGAACACAGATTTTACTGAATGAGTGCATCGCTTCTCAATTACCGTAAATTTAATTTTAAAAATTGTTTGGTTTTCTCAAAAAATTAAAGATTTTTGAGACGCGAAAGAGTCTGTCTTCAAGTAATTGACGTTTTATCAACTCTATTATGAGTTATTCTTAACTAGCTCATATATCTTGGCAATATATGTCTATTGAAGTGTATGTCAATTGAATGGCATTTGAAAGGATTCTAGAGTTTCAGAGTGAGTCTCAAATAAATGGATTGTTTTAAAAGTAAATCATTGAATTGAAGTACATTTATTTGATTGAGTTATTATTTGAAGACATTTTCAAACGTATTCTTTGATTTCGAGAAATTATATTATTTATTGATTAATCTGTTTTTAAATAATAAGTTGACTCAAATGATAACTCAATGGACTTCACAATACAATTGTTTATACAATAAGTTATGTCAACGAAACTAAGTTATTGTTTCCGGCTTTTCATTTAGAGGTAAGAATTAAATCAATTTTCAGACAATTCTCTGTTTTGTTCTCTGGTTTCGTATATTATTAGAGTTTATTGAGAAATGTTTGGTGTATTCAACACTGTATTGAAACATAAACCCGTGTCTCTATCTTTTATGAGCAATGACAATTTTTCTATCATATCTATTGGAAACATTGAATTCTATAATCAGAGTTCAAATTGTGTGTCAATTTTGATAACCAATTGAGTAACTAATCATCAAAATTAGATTTAATTCAATTACTCCGACAATACTATTCTCAGACAAATTAATTATTCAAAACCCAAATGACTATAAATGTAATAACAATTAATTTAATTTTGTTTGCATTTAGCCTTTTATTGAATAAAGCATTTTATAGAAGTGTTGGAAATAATTTTAAATGTTTTATAGATTTTTTTACAGACGATGTTTAGTTAGAGTGAAAGACAAATAAAAAAGAAAAACTCTTTTGATCCGACACTTTAGCAAAATTCTTAAATAAATATTAATGGATGAAAGTGTAAGCAATGGTTAGACTCCTTTGTCTGACCCTAACATTAGAAACTGTGTTACACTGTGTGTATTACTGCAGCACAGTATGAGTACGAATCTCTTATACGAAGCATCAAAATACAAGAAAATTAAGAAACAGAGAAACAGTATATCAAATGAATAGGAATATTGGTTTTTACTTAAGGCTATACCACATCTGAATTATTGAAATTTCACTTATTAGCCAAAGAGATAATCTGTTAACAGTTCTTATAGTCTCTTATAGTCAGACTCTTTCGTTGCTTCGGATAACGATTCTGAGAGAAGAATACAAAGAATCGCATAAAATGTGAAAATTCTCTCAAATCGATTAGAGAATAACTAATGTCTGTGTCGACCTATATATTAATGTCTCTCTCCCTCCCTCACATCCTCTCTCTCTCTCTCTCTCTCTCTCTCTCTCTCTCTCTCTCTCTCTCTCTCTCTCTCTTCTTTCTCGGATCGATGGAATCGATCGGATCATAGCTCGCTCTGAAAACTTATGGAACAGTTTTATATCTGAGATTTAGAGGAATTTCTTGAAAAGAAGGGACTCATGAAACTCATGAAAAAATAATTGAATATTTTTTTCGCTGACTTTTATTAAAGTTTTTTCTCTATTCGAGAGTTTATGAATAATATAACAAAAAAATGAAAAATGTTTGTAATATTAGACTACATTGCATTGCATTGCATTACATTTCTTAGAAATCCTTTCGCTTCCATTGGTTTGAATGACTGGCCAGGCGGCTGAGTACTGGATGGTTCACAGAATGGAGCGGGGTAACACTTTCACCTGCATGAAGTACACGTTGATCATAGTGAACGTGTTTGGCTTCATCTTGGCCATTTTTAATGCCCTGTTCGGCATTGGTTACCCTCACGAGAGGTGGCCGGGAGGGTACACCGGGGGCCAAATGGCCGTTTTCTCGCTATTTGTGATGGCCTTCACAACAGTGGGCTATTGTGGAGCACATCATCACAAGGGATATCTGTTAATCGTTTGGGGATTCATAATATTCCTGATCACAATCGGAAACGTTGTTCTTTGGGTTATATATAACGACAAATCAATTCTGGGTTCTATGAATCACGTCTACATTATATTCTGTGCTGTAGTCGTATTGTTATTATTATTATTTACATTCTTTCTGGCGTTCAAACTGCGCCAAACAGATCCCGGAGCGCACCGGTCCTCTACGCCCACATCTATGATACAGCGAACGGATAGTGCGAACCCTCAGTCGACGCCCCAACAGAATAATCGTAGCAATAACTTTAGTAATATCCAAACTCATCCATGTCCTGTTCCAGGTTGTAATTATGGAAAAGTTATCACTTCGTGAGTGAAAATCGACTGTCGATCAAAACGTTTGTTCAAAAAAATTATAATATAATACATTATTATATAATAATACCAAAAAATATTATTACTTTCATTTTTATATCGCAAACTTTATTCTCGATAACTAATGATTCCATTTTATTTGGTTTTTCTTGGAGGGGAGGGTTTACTTTTCTCATGGGAGGAGTATATCACTTTTTTGGGGAAATGGGTGAGACGTTAAACATTTATAAACATTAATTGAGATCAACATTTTAATTGATCGTGAACGAATAAATGAACTAAAACTGATTTGTATCAAGGTGGCCTCTTGAGATCTATTACTAATTATAATTAAATCAAACTTAGATATAATTGTTAGTTTTTATTCAGAACTGTTTCTGAATTTACCTATCTAAATTTTAGAAGTTTATAATTAGCAATTAATCCGTCCCATGCTAAAAACGTACATGATTATTTTAAAAGAAATTTTAAATAAAATTATTAATACAATAGACATTGCTCATATTGAAGATTGGATATATCGAAATTGCTCATTATATCGAACAAAATTCATTAATATTTACATAATATTGTGTAAAAATTGACCTAAACTAAAAATGTATAAATATACTTACATCGAAAATTTAGTAAACTTATAATTTTTTCGTGAAAACCATGATTTCGATATAATCGATGTCTTATTGTATTGTAATTAAGTAATTATTATTCTTAATGTTATCTATTTTAAAGTTTGCGTAATAATAGTGTCAGTTATTGTAAATTTTAAGCCTTGTTTCAGACATTTGAATGTCTATTGAAATGCAAATAATAGAAAATAATTATCGATTTATTATAGAATATAATATTTATTAAATAAGATTTGAATTAGATTTTAAGATATCATTAAAATTTCAATTTTAACCATCAATTGTGTGAATCGATTTTTGAATAACAGAATAATATTTATCTTATATTAAATTTAACAAGGCTAAATGTGCTATTAATGAGACATTACAATGAATTACATTTTAGAAAATGTCTATAAAAGTATTGTTAGAATTTTAAAATTTTATGAAACTATTGTTAGGCTTTGAATTAATATGAAATTTGAAAATCGTTAATAATAACGAAATATTATTAAAACAGATAAATGAGAGTTACTTTCAATTCGTGTTTATTCTGTTCATTACAAGTCTAAGGGCTTTGAAGGCTCTGAAGGCGCAGATGTCTCGCATCTGATTCCCAATGAATTCGCCTAAAACTCATCAGAAGAGCCTTTACTCAGAATTCATTCAATATTTAATTGCATCAATAAATAGCACTCTTTTATCAAAATAAATGACAACAAAAGGAATTCACAGAAATTTTTTTGTTATCAGAGGAATTGCTCCGCTTTTATGCCATACCATCCGATGTATGTATCGATTTTCCCTTTGAAAAAATGCCTTTCATTTTATTCTTGACTTTTGGTTCTCTTTAGTCATTAGTCATACGTTTCGCTCTAAACTCCGATACGATTACCGATTGCTATTCAACCGATATTTCAAAGAAAATAGTATTGATTTTAGTTTGAAACCAAAGCCCAGAATATCCAGAAAATTATGTTAAACTTCATTTGAAAGTCAAATTCAATTGTTTTTCTTTCTTTTTCTTCATTACTCTGAAAGAAATTTCATTCAATTCATTAAATGTTTGTTTAAATCTTTTGCACAAAATTTGATTTTGAAAACACATTGAATACAGTTTATTGAATTTCTTTTGGTAGACATTATTAGAAATTTGATGTGACATCAGTTTTGACTATCAATACAATTGAAAATGATATTCAATTTATATTTTCTTCAACTGGTCATTACCAAGATATATTAATGATATTCTGAAAGAAATATGAAGAGAGAAGCACCTTGATCATATATAAATAAACTTATGAGTCAAATCAAATAAAAAGTTATTCAAAAAATATAAATAAAATTTGATTATTAATGTATTTACTTTGGGATGAAATGAAGCAATTTCGGACATAACTGGCGATAAATTGAATTTTCTCAAAAAATTTCATCATTTATTCAAATATGACTCAAACCTTTTGGGACATCATTTACTTTATTCAAATGACATGTCATTCGAGTGCAGATTCACAGAAATACTTAACATTAAATTGAATTAATCTTTGGATTTGATTACGTTTTCTACAATTCTGTTCATTTGGGATAAGATATAAAGAATTCTGTGCTGTTTCGCAATAAAACGTTTAATCCAAAAGTATATCAAAATATGGTTTCCTTTAATAAATTATTAACAAAAGTGTTATTAATATTGAGATATGATTTGTGTTCTTCTCTCAAGAGATCGGATGAAAAGTTAAGATCGAAATCAGTATTTGTCTGACATAAGTCACATAACAAATAATTCATTCTTTCGTTTCATTATTATTCCATTTATTCTGAGCTAAACTCGTATTTCGAAAGTGATTTCTCAAAAATTTAAATATTTATCGATTTAAGGCTTTCAGTGAATAATGATTTTCCGAATTGTTTTAACCATTTCTTTCTTCATAATGTTTGAATTAATGACTCAAATACTGAGACTCTGCCAAAAAAGTGATGGTTTTTGAGCTAACGATAAAAAATTATCATAAATACAATGAGTTTGAAGTGAAATTCACTATTTTTAATGAGCAAGTTTGCTTAATACTTTATTCAATTAATATTCGACTATTGGTGCGATGAAAATGAGTAAAAAGTGTTTTTGATTTATTCTGTTCAATGATTTTTTTTGACCACCGAAACAATTGATGGCCTCTAAGAATACAAATCAATATTCTGTTTGATTATATCATTTGCAGTGGAGAGGCGCACAACTAGACTATAAATCACAACCCATTTCTCATTTTTGTGACTTTATTACTCATATTCTGCTTATGTCTGATCGCAAGCCATAAATAAAATCAACAAATTGTGAGTCTTTTCGTCAACTTTTGGTTTTTATTGTAAAACTACTCGTTATCTGAATATTGTTTTTTGTTGTGGTTTAGGCAAAGAATGAAAGCAATGTTTTTCTTACCAATAAATAGTGGAAAAACCTTTCTTCTAATCATTAAAAGTAATTGAAATTCACATAAAACCCAATTTGTTGTCAATCTTTTAGTAAGAGATGAGATAAAACCGTAATATAGGCCACAAATAAAAGATAGCAAACAATTTTGTGTTCATTCATGTATTATATCATACGAAGCAAGCGATTCGTGAATGTGAGAGATTTTGAGCAGGTATAAATCAAACATGGAACCAAGCAAGTTAATGTTTTATTTTTAAAGGATCTCATGCTTATAAATTTATTTAATGATGCTCATTAGTGAATTCTTGAAAATTAATTTCAATTTATTTGAAAATGAAATATACCTATGTTTAGTTTGAATAGACTAATGCGCTACAACGTACTACCATGGTAGATTAGACTTTTGCCTTCATAATAGACATATTGGGATTTGACGCTTTAGTAGAGTTCAATGTTAATTTCAATATCAATATCAATGAGGAACTAATAATGAGAATTAAAGCAATGGACGTATCGCTACATAACATATAAATAATGGCATTCAAAATGAAAGGATGCCATAAATGTTACCATTTGTGTCACATTCATACCATTCATATACATATCTTTAACCTAATGGTAGCGCAGACTCCACTTCTGGAATATTGGATCAAATCTGAGGAATTCGGAGTAAAATAGCGAAATGATTGATACAAAATCATAGATCAAAGGTCAGACCCAAAACACATTTTCATATTCTCGTCACATCTCAGAATTAGTTGAGAAAAACAGACCAGAAATGGCATCACTTCACAGGACATGACATTCATTCAGACAATAGGAAAAAGTCATTTATTTTGAGATAAGATTTCACTTCTTCTTCGTCTGACATATTCTTCTAGCAATCGATGTCTTGACAGACAATTATAGATGTGTTGTCTGTCAATAGATTTCTATTTTTCAAATTTTGTTTTAATTAAAACTAAAATCTAATGATAATTGAGACACAAAAAGTTGAAAACAATTAAAATAATTTATAGACAAAATCAATGAAAAATTGCACCAAAAGCTGAACAGACGACACATTATGAGAACAAATCAATGGTTTTGAAATAATGTATGAAATTTGATGAGATTTGTGGCATAATTCATGACTTTACACATAAATCGATATTTAATTACAAAAGCATTTAATTAAATCTGAATTTTAAACATTTCTAATGACATCAAAATTTGTTTCATTTTTCTGTTGGTTTAATTCCAAGAGACGATAAGAGCCTAACATTTTTTGCATTTCTTTTTATATTAGATTTTTTTCAATTTATTTTTGAATTAAATGACAAAAACATTAATCAAAGAAAATTTCAAAACGAAAAGAATGAAAATCTTATGACATTTTCTGAGATTTGTTTCAATTTCTTTGAAAACACTGAGATCTGGATATTTTTAGAATTCATATTTCATATTTTGCACGATTAAAATGAGAGACTCAATAATATTTCAATAAAATTGATTCCGTTCTGTAAAAGAAGTTTTGAAAGTCAGACACAAAAAGATGAGAAAAGACTCCAATGTATTGAAAAATGAAACAAAAATACAATTTTGAAATTTATCTGAACTTTTTTTGCCTAACATTTTGCGTTTCGGTCCACTAAGCAATCCATTCGTTTCCAATACCACTCCAATCCTATCCAATCCTATATACAACTTTGAAAAAGAAAGAGCACACCATAGCTGTTACGAAGCTATCTCTTGAGCCCTTCTTCTCTATCGGTCTTATGATTTCTGGTCTATTGTCTGCCATTACTTTTCATTTGATATAACGAAAGACTAGAAATTTTGAATCCTTTCAGTTATGTCTCTACAGAATATTCTGAGCTTTGAATACAAGTAGAGATTAGAGTCAGTCAAGAGTTTTAATTAAATGAAAGCACAAAAGCGTTTCTAACGGTTCTCTTCAGTTAATGATAAGCACTAAATATTGTGAGAATTTTAATTAAAAGTCGACTCAAAATAATTCAAACCTTTATTTAATGAGTATTAGAATGTTTTCAATACAAACACCCATTAGTTTCCGAATCATATATTTTCGTTAAGACCTGAGTCTTAGAAAACTTGTGTTAAAATATTAAATAAAATATTCATAAATTTTTTCTTTAAGATTATTATATATATTCCAGATTTGAAAGTCTTAAGGAAAGCACAAAAGATTTTTATGATATTTGAACCATTAATTCGGTTCTCAAACAAAAGACTATGGGTTGCGACGAATCCAAGAATAATAAAACAGAGATAAGACATTAATCTTCAAATATTCTGTTCTCTTATTTATGGAGAATTTCAAAGAAATCATTGACTGTGAAAACAAAACATAAGAATATAATCTTTTGACTCAATTTGTTCGGTGGAAGACATTAGACATGAAAACAGAGGAATATATTCTTCAGAATATTAGCCCATTATTTAGTAATCGCTGCTCTGATCGGCACAAAACCTATTCAAACGCACATCACATTAGAGCCTATGATCTATACTCAAACGAATGACAATTTTTGTTCATATGTTTTGAGCAAACGATCCTATCAACTCTCTCTCTCTCTCTCTCTCTCTCTCTCTCTCTCTCGCTCTCTCTCTCTCTCTCTCTTGTTTGAAGAACGGATGACTGAATGCCTGACACAAAGAAAGACAACAAAACCAAAAACTTCTTGTGTTTGATATAAGAGAAAAAATTTATTTCCAAATATATATGAGTTGTTTAGTTTATAGACGTATATATTTTTTTGATAACAAAATAGCACTATTGGGCTGACAAGTGGTGTATCCCTTTGTATGTTTTAATGCAAAACATTGGAAAACCACTATTTTATGACCAGACCTCACATTTTCCTTTAAAAATGTTGACAATTATAGACAATAAGTTTTATCATAAAAAATATGTTAAGATTTCTATTTATATGGATATATGGGTTCCGCCTCTTCTCTGCTCTAATACTAGTCTAGAGTGGATTTTCTTGAAAAACTCAGACCTTAAGACATGTTTTGAAGAGATGAGACCAACGCTGAGCTCTAAGATGTGCTTAATCTTTGTTATCCAAACGATACAAAAGTTGTGTTTCAGTTATTCTGAGTCTAAATAACTCATTAGTTTTTGGCCAGAGTTTCGCTTTACACTTGTTTTACGCACATTTGCACACAAGTATTAGGAACACACTCTCAACGACTGCATATAAAAGGACTGACTCTCAGTACATAACCATTGCTGTCATTGACAGACCACTGGACCCAAAATTAATTTGTCCGACACTTATGTGAGAGAAAATGAGGCCTTTCTCTTAATAGCAGTTTTGGAGCATTTGTTTCGATTCAATGATGTCTTCGTTGAAAATATCATAAAATAACTGAAAAAATCGATTAAATGAAAATTCAAACAAAAGACTCTTTGGATTGAAGACTCAAATCGAGAATTTAATCTCAAAACTACTGATAATTGCATTACTCTAATGATTAGTCTAAGAGTTTTTCCTAAATTTTATCTATTTATCTGATAATCAGATCAAATATTGTTTTGTATTATCTTTTGGTCTGAAGATTGAAAGACAAACAAATTATTCAAATAATTGTTATTTTCATTAAAATGAATACAAAATCCAATATTCGGTAAAAAAATATAAAATTGAAATATTGTTTAAATTGAAAAACTGAAGAAAATAGTGTATAAGAAATGATTTAAAAATATATTTTCAATGGATTTGCACTCATTTTAAGCATAAATGGCCTCAAATTGAAATCTAGTTCTCATCAGAAGTGATGAAACCTTCGCTCTCTTCAGAAGTCGATTCATATTTAATCTCATTCTTAAGCTCTGTCTCTGTCTTAACCTCTGATTTAATTTCGGACTTAATTTCACTTTTGATATTCGGTTTGACATCAGATTCTGTTTTTATTTCTCTTTTGATGGAAGTCTTGTCGTCGGAATCGCTGTCTTCTTGTTTAACATCGAAGTCATTGTCGTCTGAGTCTTCCTCTTCTTCTTCTGAAATGTATTCGTCTTTGATTTGAGGCTTTTGTTCCAATTGTTGCTCTTCTTCTTTGTCTTCCTCTTCGATGTACTCTTCTTTGATACCGATATCTAAGTCATAGTCTTCTTCTTCGTCCTTAATATTGATGTCTTCTATACCTTCCATGGCTTCGATGGCTTCCATCACTTCTTTAACTTTAATCTCTTCTTCGGCTCTTATTTTCTGAAACAATAGAAAAGTTGTGAAAAAAAACTTAAGAATCAAATCAATGGTAACCTTATATGGGATGTGAATGTCATCGAAGGCACTCTTCTGTGAAGTCAATTGTTTCTCCATTTCTGAGACTTCGGATTCGATTTTATCGATACTTCGCTTATATTTGTTGTCTTTTGAGTGATAATTGGGATCCTCTCTAATAGACTGTAATCTTGTATTAGTCTTCTCAACCATTTGTGACAAAAAGTTAAACAATTGAAGGCATTTGTAAATCTCAAAATCGATGTGAGTTTTAATAAGAGAGTCCCATCTCTTCACTCGAAGAGAGTATTGTTTCTTCAATTTAGTCGACATTTTCTCCACTTCTGACTCACATTTCAATTCAATTTTGAAGAATTTGATCAATTCTTTCACCTTTTCGTCACTTATTTCCACACTTTTTGCCGATTTTTTGACAATTTTTTTGTTTCCTTTTGATATCATTTCAAATAAATATCAAATTTAATGAAAAATACTTTAATTTTAATGATTTGTTGGAAATTAAGTCCAAAAACAAAATTAAATCAAAAAATGTTTTGAAATTTCGTACGAAAATAGTCTACACTTTTGAGCGCCAAATAACGAGTCATTCAAAACATACGACAAATAATTGTAATGTAAATAAACCCCAAAAAATATTTTACTTTTATTTTACTCTAAATTGAGTTCTCTTTTGAAACGTTGTTTATGTTTGGGTCTCATATGAAATGATTTTTCACATAAACGACGTCCAAATAAAATTCAAAATAATTTAATTAAATTAAATATAATTTAATAAAATATAATTAAAATTTTATTCATTTATTTTTTAATTAAAGTTTTAAAATTAATGAAATGTTGTGTTATTTAAATTCAATGAATAGGATTTGTTTCAAAAAGTATTGAATTAAGTTTAGAAATGAGACAAAAATAGTTAATTAATTGATTATTTGGTTAGCGTTTCAAAGACATAGTCCTTTCGAGTCTATTCTTAGTGACCGGTTTAACTGATCCCATGTTTTCTGTTGTTTGTAACGACTCTTCATTAAGTTTTGACATTAGGTTTAACTTTTCCCTCAAATTCTTCTCTCTTCCCATTTTGTCGGTCCATAGCTTCAGATTTGTGCTGAAAGTCATTAAATATTTTAGGAATTGATTAAACAATTTGTTTGATATTTGATTACATGCAGTGATTTAAGTAAACCCTTGCGTTAGGCAGAAGTGATGTCAACATTTTGAAACAGGGTATCGATATGTTGGTCAGAAAGTCGACCTGACAGGCAGGTTGTTCGTGTATTTTATCTCGGTCCATTAAGGCAATTGGTTTTCTGCCCAATTGCTTTTCAATGTCTCCCTGAGCATAGAATTCTTCGCAAAGATTGCGGACCTGTTCTCTGGCCTCCATCCATGGCATGGCTGTCGAGTTGAGGTCCGCTGCGGTCATAGCTATCGCTTCTAATAATAGTCTGAAAAATGGGTTTAAAAGAAAATTAATTATTTTTGAATAAAATTTTTTTTTTATTAAAAAGTGTTACTTATGTTCAGAATTAGTCCAATCAAAAGACCCGGAGTTTAATATCTTTTCGAGTTTTGCTTTGTTTGGGAAAAATAGGGCCAAATCTGTGGCCAAAATGCAGTGTTTTATGAGTGATAAGACTTTTTTGTATTCCTGTACTGACAATGACTTGAGAATATTGTGTCCGTTTTGCTGTCAATTCAATCAAAAGTTATTTTCATTTTAATTAAAAGTTAAGAGAATTAGTATTAAATGAATGTAAGGAACGGGTCATCACTTACTTGTAATATATTAACGGTTTGGTTGTAGTGATGGTGTTCTAAAGGGGATGTCGTATAAATGGCAGCTAATGGTGCGGATGAGTGAATGAGAAACTGATTGGTGGTTCCCCTGTGGTCGAGATCATGACAGAGACCGCTGACAAAAAACGCCAACTTTTCTAATGAGGAGAACCTATCGGAGTCGTGAACGAAGACATATAGACTGTGCGCTACACTGAACCCATGCGTCCAATTATGGTACGGAACGCGTCGATAGTTCTTCCTAACGGTCAAAGTGAACCTGTGCTCAAATACATTATCGTTAGACTTAATCAAAATCAACGTCTCATCGAATCCTCACCTGAAGAGGTCGTCATTATTAATGTGAGGAATGCCATCAATCGCTTCGAATATTTTTATTGTAGTAAACAGTTTGTGATCATTACTCAAATCATAAGGAGAGAAATTTGGCCTGGAATCCAATCTTGTTAAATTTTCATCTAATTAAATGTGCGATCAATACCTGCGAACATCGGGTGCTTTGAATCGGTTGATCTCTTCCCTCAAAGACTTAAGTTCTTCATCATTAGTGGTGTTGTGATACGAGAGTATTTCGAGCGCAACCTTATTCTTCTGCTCCGATCGACGAATCTTTTCATATAACTATTCATTGAATAAATCCAATTCAGTCTTAGTTTGGTATTTGAATATTTCAATTTTGGAATACCCTAGCATGATCCAATGCCAGTCCACAATAAGTAGCAAATATAGAGAAGTTTTCTTCATCTACTTTATTGAAAAAACCATTTAATTTGTTGACCATTTGGACGACTCCTATGACTCTGTATTTCAGAATTATATAAAATGAGTTATAATTATTAATGAGTTAACTATTATAATAACTTTTAATAGAAATGTTTTCAACTTTCGATCAGAAAAAATTGTAGAGATAGCTGAGGTCTATAGTACGTTTGTGCAAGGTGGGTTTAGAGTTTGATAACTTTTAATCCCCAAAAATAGCAATTGACTTATCAAGTTATCAAACCCTCAACCCATCTTGCACAAACGTACTATAATAGACCTCAACAATTTTTTCTGCTTTCGATAAACTGTAAAAATCAATTAAAAGACTTAAAAATTGTTTGAATTACTTATTTTTGCTGAACATAGGCATACATAACAGGTTTTTAGTGCGATATCCAGTTATTTGATCTATACTTCTGTTGAATCTTTGGTCTTCATAAGCGTCGGGAATGTTAAGTGCTTGACCTGTCTTTGCAACATAGCCTGCAATACCGGTGCCGATCGGAAATCTAATCTCCTTTTTAGTTGTGGTCGACGACTGATTATCTTTCATCTGATTTGACGGTCAAATACATTAACAAAAGAGTTATATTAGAGATATTCTCATCAAATAGAGAATAGCACACCATATGTCACTATTAATGGTTTTTAGCATTGATTGCACAGAATTTCTATCGACTATTAGTTAATACAGTTATTAATGTAATTGATTTCAATAAAGGGAACACATTTTGAGAGCCTTTTCTCATAACATTTTGAACATTAAGTGACGACAAATCAACACTAAATGACATATCATTTGATGCTTTTGTCATAAAAATCATTTCAATCGATACCTTATTTTCATTGACTTCGAAAATGTGTGCATAGAGTTGATTGTCATTAGAGTCCACCAGAAAAAGGGAAGTCCTATCGGCGTTGACTAACTTTTTTGCGTATTCCTGAATCAATGCAAAAAAACTAAGAATTAATTATTTTAAATAACTAGGTTTGAGCAAGATCAAATTTTAGTTATATTGTTTTGTTTTGTCTATTAATGCCAAACTCAGTGTATTAGCTAGCTAATTTTAGTGGAAATAGTAGAACTTAAAATTGACCATCACAGTTGAGTTATCAGTGATTTGACATTAAGTAAGAAATTCAAAGAATTAATACATTTATCTAATCTTTTGTCGACTTTCTGTATAGAGTATTGAAATCTTACTTTCAATTAAAACTAACCATAATTTTAGCGATAACTGTATCCATACTAATCATGTCTTGAAAAATGGATCTGAAAAAGAGATTTCGGATGAGTTTTGGAGTGGAAAACGTTTATTCATTGATGACATCAAAAACCAATTATCATATAATGTATTTGATTTGATGGAAAAGTTTGATAAGATTGAAGACTTACTTGACTACTGTCAACAAAAATGTGTTCAATTTTCTCTGACGTGAATGGTTTGAGAATAACTATAGAGAAAAATGTTTAAAAAGTTTAATGAAAAATGTTATTTAAGAGTCAAATCATATGAATAAGAAATTTAATGAATAATTCAAATGATTTTTTCCGTAAAACCTAACCTTGAGATCGATTTGTTTGAATTAATTGATTTGACTTTTTTTTAATGTTATTATTATTATAAATATGATTACCTCAGAGTAATGTAGAGCTATTCCGCCCCAAACTAAATAGCTTTGGACTATCTGTCGGCAAATAAGTCAATAAAGAAAAAGAGTTAAAACTTTTTTTCAAATAATTTTAAAAACATATTAATAATCGAAGTTTGAAGTGAATTGAAATGAAAACACTTTTTGTATGATTTCCTCAGAGTCTTGTCTTTTGAGTGCTTTTTCAGTAAAAAAGTGTTTCAAACTTCAAACGATATAAAAGTAATTAATTATCGATTGGATTGGATTCTACCTCTTCATCCTCTTCTATGAACGGATCCGAGCCTTTGGTTTTGTATAATTCGAGTACTCCTAGTATTAGGTAAAAAGTTAATTATTTTTCATTTGAATTAATAAGTAATTACTAATTACCCATAATACTATTATCAGATTGAATAATGGGAACCGCCATCACATGACTCGCGTTTGACGGCTTATATGGCGAACCATCTCTAAATCGATAGTCCTTTCGACAAATTCAATATAAATCAGAGACTTTTGACAAATTATTTTACAATTATTGTTTGCATACATATTGGCTGACGTCCCAAATGATTGTATTTCTCGAGTTATAGACAAATTCAATCAGAGTTTTACTCTTTTCATCGCTTTTAGTGAATCCATTTGTATTTGGTTGGGAACTGTCGGTCACTCTTTTCATTTCCTTTGAAAATTTATATAAAATAAAGCAAGATTAATTATCTGCCCACTCACTCATTGTTATCAAACATTTATCATTCAATTGATTAAAAATTTGCTATTCTCTCAAGTCTTCAAAAGTAGTTAATTTCCTTTCAATGGTTTACAAAAGATTTCTAATGTTTTTCACACAAAAAAGAGAAATAAAATAGAATAGAATCCAAAAGATTTTAGGCTCCGAATCATTTTTGATTGATTTTCATTTAATAAGCGATAAATCATTTGATCCGAGCTTTTGATTTCAATTCAATGAATTTCTCACAAAAATTGAAAATAAGATTTCAATTGAAATGAAAGACTGAGACAGTTCATATTAAGACAATGTCATATTAAACAAGTACTCAATGAAATATATATCCCACGATGATACACCAGGTCTTGCACCCGAAATATTTTTTTCTTATTACAAATATTGAAATAAATGTCGAAAATTATAAACTCTGAAAATTTTGTTTTTGTCAGAACTTAATAAATAAATAGAAATCAATTTTTGACTCACATTAGAGATGTTATCGTATATAAAGACATTCCAGTGATCAGAATTGACAGCAAAGGCAACAGTTGAGGCCAATTGTGTTAAGACATTAATCTTGTTTGGCTCAGACTGGCTCTCATGCAAATACTTTTCCAAGTCCTGAAGCACTCGCCTCTTTTCTGAGTGATTTAACGACTAAAACCAATTTTATTATTCATTTGTTGTTTAATTAGTTTTTAAAAAATCATCTCTCTCTCTCTCTCTCTCTCGATAAATGAAAAATGACTTACTTTATGCCTGGATATAATTAGGTTTTTTTGGTGTTTAATTTGTGCCTTTCTTATCATCCATTTTTCAATTCTTTCCAAATCAATTTTTTTGAGTATATATTCGTCGAGAAGGGACGGATTTTTGACAAGAATATTCTCGAGTTGTTCACAATCTGAGGAAATGGTTTGAATTTAATGTTTTGAGTTTAAATCGATAGCAATCCAAACAAATGCAACGATTGTTAGAATAAATGTCAAATAAAATTAAAAAAGTTTATTATTCCTCATCATATCAGACAATGATTTTGTCGAAGTAATGTAAAAGTCGTTAAACAACACATTGAATAGCATTTCGATAACAACAATAGCGAAGAGAATATAAATTTCGACAAAAACATAAACTTTTATTATATGACATAACTGTTTCCTGAATGACACGAGAAAATCACTCTTTATTAGAGAGAAATATAACCAAAAAGACATCAAAACTTGGAATAAAAGTTCGTTAAAGAGTGAGAGAGAAGTGAAGATAAAAGTAATATTCAGAACATAAAAGCGATCCGAGAATCACTCAAAAGTATATCACATTTAAGAGAATATCTTTTTTTGCTTCAAAACAATGCATAGAATTGTATAAAAAGCAAACTTTTCGATACATTTTATCTCAAGAATATATATAGCAATTAAAATAAAATTGAATCACATGTTTATTCTCTGAAAAAATAGATTGAAAATTCAATACTCACTCATTTCAAATGATGACTAAATGATACACAATATTTCAATTGATGTTCAGTTAGTTTATGAAACCAAAACTTTTAATATATTGTTTGTTGTGATAGCAATAGAGTAGCAAAAAAGTTGTGTTAGAGTTGAGGCATATTATGCACACACGAGTGAACCTCACATTTATGGTTGGGATGGATATCACATAATATTATAGTTAAGTCTATCGCATGAAATGTGATTCGCATTCGATTGCAAACTAAATACTGTCGCGAATAGCACTCAAACGTAGAGCCAATGCAATGAAAACCTCTGCAAAAGAGTACACAGCCTTCGAAGTCAAGGTAAGAGTCGATTGACTTGATATGAATGAATGCGATGCTTATGGAGAGAGACTATCGAATAAATATTAAGTATATATAAGTGTTTAGAAATGAAAACCATTTGATTCTCTGATAGACTCATTTGTGTGGCGACAACAATACACTCGAAAATATCATTTATAGAGATAGTGGCCAAAGGATTACATATCATAGCAAAACACACACACTATTAGACTCTATTACACAATCAATAAATAAAAAACTATTGACTTCTCGTCAATAATTGAGACGATAGATAATCGTTAGTTTGCGGAGACATTCTGTTCAACGAATGACCTGTTTATCAATATTTCAATTGAATTTTTATAGTCAAGATCATTTTTAAAAATTATTTTTGTTTAGTTTTAAACAAAAAGTCAAACTTTGTTTTTGCTTTCAATTCATTGATTTTCATAAATTACAGAATAGGAATAGATATGACAGAAGTAAAAAAGGTTTCTATAACTTTTCAATACATGTGCGGAGTTTCTCAATACTTTCCGTATTTATCCTATGATTAATAACCAAGTATAATTTAAATATCGATGATTGATCGATAATTAATTCAAATCCAGTTATATTTTTATTACAGCAAATTTCATAAATAGTGTCTGAGTTTGGTTTGAATTCAAGAAAATGTTAAAAGAAGAAAAACAAAATAAATTTCAATAAAATAATTAAAAATAAGACCAATTTTAGTCGTTTCTGAGATTTGACAGATTTTTGCGTTTATTTTGAATGTTTTAAACATTAAATGAACAAATGACAGGATAACATTCAACGAACTAATCTTTTTCTGAGAGGCAAAAAAGAAAAGTAATGTGCAGGTAGTTGTCAAAAGTGTGCATAAATGTGCAGGTGCACTTTTAGGACATCACTTCCGTTCGTCGCTCTCATTATATATCATTAAATAAAAATTGAGTCGATTCTCATTTCCCTTCAAAGTCTGGCCATAAATTTGAGGAAAATAGAGTTTATCAAGATAACTGACAGTCGTAATTGCATCTCTTCTCAAAGTTCATATACAAGATATTCTATACTTTTTATTTATTCTGTTTTTATCTATTTATTGCTTTTCTTTTCAATATATGAAATGCAATGGAAATATTTCATTGAATTGTGCTTTGAATTGTGCATGATGCTCATATAGATTTTCAACATAGCTTTAAATATTTGTGACTTTGAAACTCGTGATGCCTTCGGTTATGAAAATTGGTTTCAAAGGAATTCTGAACTGATTTCGATCACATGTTATGCCTTATATAGAAATTGAAGTTTTCTTTTTGAGTTGCGATCAATATATCAATACTTAAATACATTATCGACTTGTCATCAATAGTAACAAAACACATATAATTGACAGACTATTACATCCAAATGTGAACTTTTCAAATGGATTTAAACAAATTTATACCTAAAATTACGTCTATATCTTGATATGATTTGCGATTAAATGTAAGTTTGAATTATTTAGAAGTAATACTTCAATAATTGTGAGAAACAGATATAAGTTAAACATTTGGTCTATCAATCAATTTGTTGATAATCTATTGTGTAGTTATTGCGACCAAAAAACATGAAAGTCGTGGCGAAAAATGTTGACACAAATGACAAAAGCATTAAAGTCTTCACTCATTCCTATTGTTTGCAAAACTTGTTTCGATTCTCCGATAAATTCTTATCAAATATTAAAAATTTATCTCAAGTATGAACTCATTTCCTCTCAATTCTTGTGATTCATATAAGTATTAAAACAAATCAATAAAACCCAAAATTTTGAATTTTTTTGTGCCAATAATCAAAATAAAAACTTGATATTTTTATTTCAAAAATACCATTTAGAATATTGATGTTTTATATGAAAAAAAGAGTTCATACAATAAATCACATAGTTTTGAAACTTTTTAACTTAAATCAATCGCATTTTGTATGCATCCAATTGAGTGACAAAACTACACTTCTAAGAGACTTCAAAACTATGTGATTCACTGTCAGTGTAGTATCAAAAATACCGAAACTCTTTTGCCATATCTCTGTTTTAAATATTTTCCATAAAATGCGATAAAATTTTGATTAAAAAAAGAAAAATAATTACAAAAACTTGAGATGAATGACGTAATGCGAAGATCATTATAAAATGAAAATATGTTTTGTTTACGAAATTTAAATTATTTTATTCGGTTTAGTGATCATCGCTTGACTTCAAGAGGAAGTCATCCAATTCATGACATGTCAAGGACTGAAAAACTTCGATTCAATACTTACTTTCTTTTTAATTTTATATTGAATTTTCGTATATTTAAAATGTGTTTTCGTAGAAATAGAATTATAAATATTGTGTAATTTGTTTCATAATTGAGGGAAAACTTGTGATTTTCGTTCATTTAATTAATTGGTTTCTATTTATTTGTTATTCTTTTTTTAGTGTTAACCCAAAAAACTAATCCATAGGTCTCTGAAAGAATGATACGATTACTGAAAAATACATTACTGGCAGAGCACAGCAGAGCACAGCACAGCACATGATTTTGTTTCTGATTTATTTCTTTAAAATATAGATTCAAGAAATTCAACGAAAATAAAGTAAATCATAAAAATAGAGATAAACAGAAATTGATCCGCGATTGGAGAATATTCTCGTTTTTGTTAAATTGGATTCATATGAGGCCACAATAATCTCTGTCTCCATTGATGGACACATTCAAAGGCATTTATTTTATGGTCATTTGGGATGAGTTTCAGATTTATGTGAATCGATTAAATTTTGTCTTTTAAAAAGTCTAATCATCTCTTGATTTGTGACTTTTTTGATTCAATTCTTTGGAGTCAAGAAGAAAAATAATCTATCGATAAATGGATTACAAAGGAATACCATTCAAATTGAAAATCTCTTTGAAATTAATTTTACAGAAATTTATTCCGTTTATAAATTCGTAATACATTTTGTTTTCATTTGAAATAATTGATTAAAACTAAAATAATTGCTATTATCAAAAGTATTTGCGATATTTTAATATCTGTTTAATGGCATAAAACAAAATCAACAATTAATATATACTAATATTTATTTGATTTATATATTTTGAGTATTAGATAATTAGAAGGTTATAATTATCTGAAGAGTCAATCATTTTATTACTCTCTTCACTCAATTTAATGAAATTCCTTTCAATTATTGATATTTTTTATTGATTTACAAAATGTAATCACAATTTAAGTCAGTTTAACATCAAATCCAATGTCTTTACAAAAGTCATTTGTAACAAAAAAACGATTAATAAAAAGTATTTTTCAAAAATGTTGCGAAAATTTTGACACAAAATGTATTTTTTCATAATTTTTCGAAATAATTACTCAAAATTCAGTTATTTTACCCAAAAATCAATTGAAATCCAATAAATTAGTTTACGTCACATGAGTTTAATCATGAGATAAGAAATATTTGAGTCAAAGCTTTAATCCATTGAATTATCGTAATTACAACTGAATTATTCCAAAACCATATCTTTAATCATAAATCACTCGACATTTCAATTATTTATTGCGAGAAAAATGGGAAAAATTAAAAACCTGTCCCTCTTTATAGCTTTTGATTTAAGTGAATTTATCCTGGGTTAGTGTTTTAACCTTATTCAACTTAAACATACTTTTGATTATTTGAATTGAAACTGAATTTTATTGAAATAATTTTTCTTCTTTAATCCATTTGAGAACATAAGGCGTGAAATAAGTGATAATAATGTTAGCGCCGGCTCTCTTGAAACTGGTCATCATTTCAGTGACGGCTGCCTTCAAGTCAAATACTCCATGTTTTGAGGCCACCATAAGAGCCGAATATTCTCCGGAAACATTATAAACAGCGATTGGAAAGTCAGGAAACTTTGTGTTAATCGCAGAAATAATGTCCAAATAAGGCAGACCCGGCTTAACCATTACTATATCGCATCCCTCTTCAATGTCGCGCTCAACAGCTCTGAGAGCCAATCCTCGAGACCCGATCGGTAACTGATATGCTCTGCGATCACCAAATTTCG
The DNA here is from genome assembly GCA_034700625.1 of Tectocepheus velatus. Taxonomy (NCBI): domain Eukaryota; kingdom Metazoa; phylum Arthropoda; class Arachnida; order Sarcoptiformes; family Tectocepheidae; genus Tectocepheus; species Tectocepheus velatus. The sequence goes on along the minus strand of JAQIXV010000391.1, from coordinate 1,619 downwards.
GGGCAGAACCTGAAGTTCAATAAATTGATTAAATATTTTTTGTGGAAAAAATTTAAGATGTTTTAAATACCGGCCGCGTCTCGAAAGGGGCCGTAAAAACACGATTGAAATTTAGCTGAATATGACATAATTGAAATCGTATCAAATCCATTGACATTCAGAGCATTTCTGATTAAATTGATTCTGGTATCCATCATATCGCTGGGCGCTATGACATGTGCGCCCACCTCAGCGTATTTGGTGGCGATCGCCGCTATCTTCTCAATAGAACTGTTATTATCCATCTTTTGGTTCTCATCGAAGACACAGCAGTGCCCTTCAGGTGAGAAAGTGCACAGACATACGTCACAGACAACTAATAAGTCTGGAAATTCTTGTCTCAGTTTAGGGATAAGTCTGAGCACAGGATTACGTCTTTCATCGAAAGCATATGAGATCTGTTTCTCGCCTTCAATAACAGGAAACAGAAGAACAGATTTAAGGCCATAATTGTTGACCAGAGGTCGCAAATACTCTAAACAGACGTTAACTCCCATTCGGTTTACTTCAGGCAATGAATCGATGGCTTGATTTTCGTCATCAGAATTGATAATAAAAAGCGGTAAAACAAAATCTGAAGAACAAAAATGTGTGGATCCGCGTGACTGCCACTCACGAACAACACCATGAGATTGACTCGAATGCAAATAATGGTTTAGTTTAACAGAATTTGTATTTTTTGCCATAATTTTGTGTTTTGTACAAAATATTATAAAAGACTGGTATTAAAAAAATAGAAGAAAAATAAAAATATGGCTTAAAATCAAAATTTTAGACAAACTTTTTTTTTGAACTACTGTTCCGTCAAAAAAATTGGTTTAAACCTTTTGAAAACAAACTAATAATTAATGGAATGTTAGCCTACAATATGTTGTGTCGAGTAAACAATTATTTATAATTATTAATTTATTATACATAGTCATAGACTCATAGTCTTGATCATTTTCATATATGTGGTGTGAATAACAACATATGAAAACAGGAGTGAGAGTTGTATTACGAGTTTTCTCATATGAAATACCAGTACTTCTGACGCGATTTCCTGACACTATTGATGCAAATATACAGGAATTTCATTTATTTTAACATAATATATTTAACTGTTTTATAGTTTTACTTAAAATTTTTGTGTATAAAAAAACTTGTTGAGAGAGAATCTTGCATAAAAATTAATTTGTCAATTTCATACTATCGTAGAATCATACTTACTTGTTAAAATTTAGAATCTAGCCTCATTATCTATCCAATCTAGTACCTAGTAGTTTATCAAGAGTAAAATAACACTAGCCTTGAAGTTGTAACAATAAATTAAGAGATTCATCAAAAATAAAATTGAGAAAATTGTTGGAAAAAAGAATATCAAGATATTTATCATTAGAGACGACCATAATTGATCATGTAGAAAAAAACGAAAAAGGTTTTTGAAAAAAATTAATGAAATTCCAAAAATTCAATTTATTTTTAAATCATAAATAAATAAAAACTAATAATAATTGAAAAATCAATTAATACTCTAAATATATAATTAATTGAATGAAAAACTTTTTATACATTATTTGCTTTTATAATACATTAGATTA
>JAQIXV010000390.1:0-40425 GCA_034700625.1 Tectocepheus velatus | reverse complement strand
TCTCTCTCTCTCTCTCTCTCTCTCTCTCTCTCTCTCTCTCTCTCTCATCGATGAGAAAAAGAGCACATCACACATATCCAGGTCCTACCAAAATGTGTTTGTTATTGTCATTAAGATTTATATACGATATAACACATCCCTGAGAAGAGACCTCTTGGAAAGGCATCAAAAAATACATATAATAACAGATGAAAAAAATAATGCCTTTCCTCTCAACAAGAAAAGGCAATAACCAATTGCCTGATGAGAAGACATTCCAGTGGAGTGTTGTCTCACCAACTCATCAATAATGTCGTTATGAAGTAAAAGGTATTAACAATTTTGTTTGGTTTTGTGTTTTCTAATGGGTTTTGTACTTAAATCCAATTGTCTTTTGCGTGTCTGTCCTCTCGTTGTTTGGGCACAGAATTGTTTTTATTACTCAGAGAACAGGTGACGAAAATTCCGACTCATTTCGTCTGATAATAACCCTCAACAACACAACAGCAGAGGACTGGGCTCTGTCTGTGTCCAGAGGAATGGCCTATCGACTAATACCAGTCTTCATTAATCCGCAACACTTAAGAGATAACAGAAAAAAAATTTCCTCTTTTTGTGTCCAAAAAAATCCATTCATTTATTTGTTTGAATCACTTCTTGGTCTTAGAAGTGAATCCATGTCTTCAATCTTCGGGTCTGAAAATCCTTTGAACTCACGAAGAATTTTCAGACAACAAAAAAATTGACAAAAATTCTGATCCAATTACGAGATAATCCATCAAATTAAGCATGGTCAAATAAGAGGAACCATTATTTCGCAATTGTTATCTTGATCAAATTTTCTCAAATGAGTAATAGCTTTGATCAGATATACGGTATGTCCGGTACAACAGATTCCCATTCAATAACTGATTTAAATGGAAATTATATTCAAAAACAAAACAAAAACGTCTTTTCCTTTGTTTTCCTTTAACCGAAAGCCCAGTCTTTAACTCAAAATATCTTTAACTCAAATATTATTAAACAAATGATAACTGAAGCGAAAGAGAGCACAGAATAACAGAGGACTCCAAAGACGAGCCAACAGTTCATTTTTAAAGACAAAGAAATTTTATTTAAATATATATTAAGTCTCGAATCAAATGAATTATGAAAAACAAAATAAAAAAACTTTAAGAGATTTTACTCAAGACTTTCACTCATGGATTGCATGGATTGAGTGATGAATGATTCAAACGCGTGATAACTATTTTTTCACATAATCTCTCTCTCTCTCTCTCTCTCTCTCTCTCTCTCTCTCTCTCGCAGTTGAGTTCATCGCAAACAGTGTTTAACAAAATTGAAGTAAAATTACTTAAAATTTAATTTCAGCGAAAATTATATACATTTCTCTTAACTCTTATTTCTATCTGAAACTTGTGCTCCGATTCTCTCTCACAAGAGTTTATTGTCTTATTATTATTGGATTTGAAGGCATTCCTCATATTAAAGGCAAAACTCAATCTTTTTCTCATCAGAACCTCTCTCTCTGAACAGCAGACAAATACAGAGACAGATATCCCAGAGTTAATCGATTGCTACCCATTCCTCTCACAAACACACAGTCTGTTCAAAATGCTGAGTGAATCGGAAAAATATATTTTTTGTTTTTGCTTTTCATTCAAATTATTTCTTTGATTTTTATTTCAAATCTTTGATTAATTATTCCGTTCGACAGACAAATGATTCCCAAAATTATCAAAAAATTATTACTCAAGACATGAGTTTGGGTTTCATTAGAGATACCACTCATACCACTCATTATTAATCAAAGGATAGGTTTTTGCGGATTTCCTCAAAACAATTAAAGGGGAACTCATATCAAGAATAAGAAGATAACAAACGTAAACATAAATACCATTCGATAATTAACTGGATATTATTTTTTTCGTATATATCGCGTGTAATGTATATAACAATTGATGTCAACACAAACGCAAAACAAGAGCACAGAATGTATGGGAAAAAAACAATTTTCAACAATCATTACAATCACTGCCAAAACAGTGGAGAGGAATGGCATATAATAACTGTAATGAAAGGGAAAGACAACCTGAAAGACATTGAATGGCGAGACTCATCACACGAACGACAATCCAAGACAACAGTCCATTGGCTTAACACTCATTCCTATTCTGCACTCAATTCCTAATACAATAATTTTTTTTCGTAACATCTCTTACTGTTGTCTGCCTTTAATCTACGACTAAATGTCTGACAATATGTTTGCCTATTATTTGTCGACCAGTTTTTTGTTTCAGTAACAAAAATCGTATGCCTTTCCCCATACGAACTCATCCCAAACCCCATTCACAACTCGATGAACATTAACGCAGAATATTCTGTGAGAGAGAGTGAAAACTTATTCTGTGCTCTTTATTTCGCCACCCATTCTGACTATAAATTAGTGGATAAGTAAAGGAATAGCACTCGTAATGAGTATTTGATTTTCATTGACTGACATATTGTTTGGTTTTCTATCTTTTACTTCACTCTATAATAATATATAACTCTTATATATTTATATAACACTTATATATATCAAACTCATTAAAATTAATGAAAAGAACCTTCAATTAGAGAAATTGAATTTTTATTCTAGCTAAACTTAAACAAGATTAGAGAACGCTCTTTTTTATCTAGATCATTTTTCCTGATGAACTCTCGACTATTTCTATTCTAGTGTTGCAAACAATTTATACACAAAACTAATTGAATATCTCTACTGACTGTCAGCACTAAATACTTGCCATTCGTCGCAAATAAATCAGTTAATGAATTATCAGTCGTTCCTATTCTGTGCCCACTCTTTGTCTCTATATATTCTGTGCACAGAATTAGACACAGAAATAGAGGACAAGAATTAAATGTCAAAAACTATTCGCAAATAGACTTTGAAAGACAATACACTTCTCTCTATCGGAAGACAACAACAAAAAAAACACTAAAAGACAAACAATTTTGTCGTTTCGTCAAACAATTAGTTTAATTAAATCATTGTTTCGTTTCTTAAATTAATATTTATTTTGATTGCAATCACTAATTGACTCCGATATGAGATGTCGTTCCCCTCCCTTTCCACTCGAAGGAAATCACTCATCAGTTTTCAAGAGATTTAATCAATAAAAGAGTTATTTCTTTGAGAAAAATGAGCGTAAAATCCAATCAATCTATTGTTGGGTTAAAAAGTTTTCTCAATTTTTCAAACAATTCTTCAGAAAAAATATATAAAAATCTATTGATTTTCAAATCCAATTCATAAATCATTTGAATCCTGCAATAAAGAGAAAGAAAAAGCATCCGGCTTATTTCGATAAATAACTGGGATTCAAAAACCAAGATCATATCAATTTTTTATAGGTTATCAACGAATGAGACAACAAAAAAATGAATAGTTTTTCTGATCTAATGACTCAGTTCTTCAATTGACAGACAAAGAGGAGTACATAAAGTGCTCTTTTGGTTGAGAGCACAGCACATATAGACATATCCTCTTCTACTGTCGTAAAACTCCAAGAGATTGCAAACAGTCTTGAATTACATGAGTTTTGAGTAGACTTTGACTTTCATTTTAAAATAATATAATATAATATAGTTTTTCGGAGGGAGAGAGTGGGAGAGCGAGTGGAGAGAGACCTTTAAAAATATTTTTAGAGAATTTCATTTTCTTATCTGACATACAGTTATTGCCACTAAAATAACAGTAATATAAGTGGAGAGGGTTTAAGAGCTATTGAATTACTGTTTCGGAGGCAAAACTGATGAGCAATTCTCAATGTCTTCAGGAATGGGGGGAAAGGGACGACACATGTCTTATGGTTACTGTACTTTGAGTTCAATCAGTAAATCAAAACAATTTATTTATTTGTGAACAACATTTTCAAATGGCAATGAATTTCTCGACTCATTATTGATTGTAATCTTAGATTACTATAGACTTTGAGTCCAATAAAAAATTTGATCCAAAAATTTCTTCGAAACTATTAATCCGTTTATTTATTGCCGCAAAAAAAGTTATACTCAAAAGTTGTAATCAAATACTCGTATAATAAACACAATATTCCGCTTTTGATGTCATATAATATTATATATATATATCTATAAAAATTATGCGAAAGGAGAAATAATTTTTGCCCTATTTTCAGGGTTCAAGTGTTACACAGAAAAGGAAAGCCATTTTCCATAGGCTTTCCATTCGCTTTGAATAATAATAATAATAATCTCTTTTCTCTCTCTCATAGAGAGAGATGTCTTCCCATAAAAATGTAATATAAGTCCAGAGATTTCGCTTCACTTATATATCTCTGTATATATTCAGTGATTATAAGCACAGAATAGTTTATTTGAATGGGAAAGACATCTCTCTCTGTATGTATTGCACACAGGATTCACTTGATTTACATTTCACTTAACCGTTGAGCGAAGTCTCACTTATAGTTATAGTCAGTCCTCTGTCACTATATATACATATATTTTGCACATCTATTGCGAAACTCTCTATTCTGTGCTCTAACTCTTATGATGAGGACAGGGATAGACTGTATATAGAGATTGAGAATAAGTGGCAAAAAGCGAAATGTGGCACAAAATTGAGTTCAAGAGAGGGATGGGTAGAGGGGATAGGGATTCAAAGTAATAAAATAGTCGAGCATTTCGTTTGTATATCACATGAATAATAAATTATCAAAATATGTGTTGAATACGAGATTTGAGTTAAAATTGAGAGAAAAACGAATTGAATATAAAAATTGTAATACATTTTCGCCTTTACTTTATATCAATAGAAAAAAACTGAGAGAAAAATCAAATCAAATAAATAATAGAAGAAAAAGGATTTGTGTCGAAGAGAGGGAAACCATCTCTTCTTTTTCTCGTGTGTATGATATCTGTGCAGATGTGGCCTCAAATTGGATAATAAGTATTGATATCTCTTCTGAACATAAAAAATAAATAGACTTTTATTTCAAACAAAATTTCAATTTTCAACACAAAAAAGGGATAAAACAAAAGCAAAAAGTTATGAATAAAATTCAAATTATATGCAAAACGACTCAAATCTGATAAAATTTTTATATAAATTTGTTTTAATTGTGTTTTTCTGGATATAATTTTTCTCAAATTCATTATTGTTATGAAAAATCACATTTTTATTCAGCCATTAGTCGGGAAATCAAGTAAACGGAGGACTGGTGTCACAAAATAAGAGCAGCCTTTCCTCTGCACAAGAATTTCACACAAAAACTGCGGTTTAATTGACGAATGAATTCAGTATTTAATGCGGGAGAGAGAGAGAGAGAGAGAGAGAGAGAGAGAGAGAGAACAGGGCATCAAAACACAAGTTGTTATAAACTTGAAGTAAAATAGTCTGTAATTTATTAGAAACAGAGAAAAGGCTTTCAAACCCAAACAGCTCACAGCCATAGCTATTAGTGTTTTAGTGAACAGCATATTATCCCTGAGCTCTGAGTGCACACCACAACACACACACATAGTATTCACAAATGATGATAATCACAGAGATATGTAAATTACTGTAAGTTTTTTGAGAACTACAAAAAAAACATAACAACAACACAAAACACATACCACCAGTCCTTTTGATACACAAAATACCGCACAATTAGCATACAGTCGGTCCTCTCTATTGGATACCAAACCCAATGAGAAAATAATTAAATATTTTTTAATTTAATTCAATAATTAATTGCATTGAAAAAAATTATGCGAAAACTCTTTGGGGACTCGAATTCAATACAAAGTATATTTGAATTTAAAAACAATTTTTGCCTGGATACTCGAACCTGGTCATTTCATTTCAATTAATTGCTTGAATATCTCATTTGCGATCAGCACTCGGAGTGTCGGCACTAATGTTTTGCTGACTTTTTTTTAAAGAGTTCCCAAATTTCTATAATTAATCCCTTCGTTGGTATTCATGAGTAAAATAATTCTTCACTTCTTATTATTCTTCGGCTTATTATCCGAAGAATGAGTTCTAAGAGTTCTGGAGAAGAGATCCTTTGATAAGCGAAGAGATAGCCATTGAATTAATGCTTATTCAGCGGGGGTTAGGGGGGGTCGACATCCAACAAACAGCACATAAATATACAGTTAACTACTCATAGGGGTAGACATCCAAACGATTTAATGATACTTTTGTTGAGAGAGAGAAGTGTTTGAAACAAAACTAAATATCAAATGATTTTTGAATATAATTTAATACCAAAAAACAAATTAAAATAAAAATAAAAAATGGATTTCAAAACATATTCTGAGCTATGATTACATAATTGAGTGAATAATTTACTCACATCTCTCTCTCCGATAATAAATTTGAAGCAAAAAATGTTTGATAAGATTCACAGAGAAATGAAATTTTTCAGCAAAATTACAATTCCTGTGCACTCACTGGGGTTGGGGCCACACATAGGGTCAGAGCACAACCAACGCCAACAACAAGAGTGTTAAATAGATTCAGAAGAAAACCTCTTATGAAAAGTCATTAGGACTTCATTTTTATCTACACTTTGTGTGTGGTTTAGGCTCTACTAAAGGGACAGAATATGTTTTTTCTCCGATAAAAATATGTGTTTTGATTTTCATAAGTGATTCCCCACTCATCCCTCACTTTCGCTCTGAGAGCCCCCAATAATAAGGAGAATATTATTACAATTATTTTGTAATTCAAAGACAATAAATAAAAGTATAAAATATTTTTCTCAAAAACCATATTATATTTGAGCACCGGATAGGTTGGAGGGGTCAGCACAAGAACAACAGCAGAGCACCAGAAAATACAATTAGAAAATTATACCCAAAATTAGTGGCCAAACAAAAATAGAGACGATATTCAGAGGACTGGGAGTCGAGTAATAAATTGTGTAATAAATTATTTAAAAGCACTTTAAGTGTAAAAACAATCACCGATTGCTTCAAAAAATAGTAATAAAAAAATACTTTTTTTATGGAAATTGTATAATAAATTTCAGCACAAATTTTCTTTACTCTAAAAGCTTTTTTATTCTGAGCGCCCGACCGCCTGTCCCTTCCGAAAAGGTACGTAAAAATAGAGAAGGAGTTGAATGAATATATAAGAAACCAAGATTCAAAATAATTGAACTTTTATTATATTGTGATCTCATAAAAGGATTAAAGCATTTTTCATCTCAATTCAAATGCCACACACATTGCTGATGGGGGAGGGGAGGGGGTCGGCACAGGCAGAAAAACGGTATATCATAATAAAAATGAATTAAATGGCATTCAATCAAATAATGTATTTTAAATTGAACAGGGAAGAATAGAGAATCCAATCCGAGTGTTACTATCAAAGTCTATAACCAGATTTGCAAGATTATAATTGAATGAATAAAAACGAGTTAACCTTTTCATAAACCCATTCAATCATAGCCTCGAATAATAGGTAGAAAAAACTCAAAACTCTTTTTTCAATTCAACTCTTATTTGATATCAAATTCATTTCACAACAGAAGAGAAGAGAATAAAAATAAAATTAAAAAAAACTTATAATTAGTTTTCAATACAACTCTTCGCTTAAAAATCTCTTTAATCTTATGAATGATTACATAATTGTTATTCATTTGAGAGGTATTCCCAAAATTGTATTCAAAAACTATAGGTTTTCATAATTGAAAAAATTATTTGAAGGCCTAATATTGAGGCCTATCCTCTCTTTTTTCACAAATAATATGATTAAAAACAATTCATTTGAAAAATTAGTTCATTTCTTATTGCGATAATACCTATCATTAATGGACTGGTATTTAACAAAACTGTTGATTGTTTTATAATTGATTAGAGAGTGGATAGACAGGGGACTGACAGTCAGCACTTGGAACAGATTTTTAATTACAAGACTATATTTCTTTTCCTAGTCTTTCATAATTTGATTGATATCTCTTCGGAATCAAAATATTTTATTCCCGTTATTCAGAAAATTAATCAATTGTTTGATAACTTGGAACAAAAAAATTGTTTTTTTAAAAAATGATTAATTGCTTGAAAATTAATTTTAGAGAAAAGTTTTTTTTTCAATTCAATACTTTATCTGAGACTTCAATCAGTAGTTTTCATAACACATGTTATTAAACACATTTTTCTCAAATCAAAAGACATTAAACACAAGTTTTTCATTAAATGATAGGAAAAAAACTGTTTTATAAATAAAAAAGGAAATCAAAATCAACCGAAAAGTATATCTAATTTCAAAAAATTGATACCAAGAGTGAAAGAAATCAAAAAACTATTTTCAAACACAACTTTTCCGCCGAAAATTTTTTATCTCCAAATAAAGCGACAATTTTTAGATAAAAGTAAACAAACATTAAGTTTATTACATAACATACGAACGGTTTATAAGTTTTTTGGCAAATATTATGTATTTCTATATATTTTTTTCGCTCTTCATCTCTAAAAATAAGCCCAAAAATGGTTATAAAAAAACCAAAATATTTCTCAACTGTTTGTGCGGTTCACTACCACTCATATCAAACATAGAGGAGAGGTATACACCTCGAGGCCAGAGCTCAGAGGCTATAGAAGTCAGAGAATGTGAAAAACTTTTTGACCAAAAAATGAGATAAAAAACATTTAAAGTGTAGACAAACAGAGGTTTAAATACAAATGAAGTTTGAAAAACAAATTCCTCTACTTTTGAGAAAAAGGACAGAATAACTGCCATTAGTGTAGAGATCGACAAACAAAATAAGGTTAAGTCCTGTCTCTACTGTCTTTCCCTATCGCACAGCCCTCAGAGCTATAATAATATCAATTTCCAAATGACATCATGTCTTCAAATTAGCGAATCATTCGATCAGAAGTCGGCATCAAATGTCACTTTTGATTACTATTCTGTCCCCTTATTATTGGAGAGACAACACATATAAGCAAAACAATAGGAGAGAGAGAGAGAGAGAGAGAGAGAGAGAGAGAGAGAGAGAGAGAGAGAACAGCATCTGTCGAACCAAAAGCCAAAACAGAATAACCTCTTTTCAAAAGGCATTACATCCAAGAAAAGGCATAAAACAAAAGAACCGAAACTAATATCAAAATATTTGTGAAGGAAAGTCCTCTTTTAAAGCCAAACAGCAGCCAAGGTATCGGCAAAACTACACTGAACTTAATATAACCAAGATCAATAAGAAAAATTGGCCAACAAAAACAACCTACCAAAAATTCATAACCTGGGGTTAACTAGAATTTAACTAGCTTGTTAAAAGAAAAAAAGCCACCTTGCTCACACATTCAACGAACAAGATTCTTCTCACATATCTCATCCAATCATTGGTTATCATAAATACTTTTATCTAATATTTGAATCAAAACTAAAGCAAAAAATTTTTTTTATTAACATTTTTTTCATTTCAATTCAATTACATATAAGAAAGAGTCGGATAATAGTTATTAAATCAAAGGAGCGTTTAGTCGATTATTATTTCGCTTATTAGGAGTTTTGGCGTAAAAAAATACAGTCAAAGCTCAGCACAATTTTTTCAAAATCATAAACCCTCTCCTCTGAAAGATAGGACCCATTCCTCTCTGAAGGATAGGGGGAAAGGCATAACAAAAAATACTCATTAATCTCAATATTGTTTGAATTGACAAATAGTTTTCCGATTTCTTGCTTTCACTAAAACTTATGATAAATTGCTTTCGAATTGTTTTCTAATAGACTGAGAGCTCAGAATAAGAGGACTGAGTTATATAAGAAGTGCTGCCAATTGAACGACCAAAAGAAATGATGAAAAAATATATACAAATCTATAGATCTATAGATCGAGAGGAAAGACGTTTCGAAGTTATAGTTCCAATGATATATCACTTATAAATGGCTTATACTGTATATGGAGAGGGCTCTCCGAATATTGAGAGGGGGGAAAGGGAGATAGTATTTGTCTGTATGTGTGTCTGTGCTGTGCCTTCAGGAGCGCATCACAATTTGGTGCTGAGCCGTAAAAAATGTAAGATTTTAGGTTCAAATAACTTTTGGGGAATCAATGCATAAAAATTTTTGTTAAACCATATCCACAGTCAAGATAGGAGGACAGGGAGGGAGAGATACAGTCGAAGAAAATAGTATACTATTACTCGAAACACTGGTAGCACTGGTATACGAGAGAAAGGGAAAGCCATTCTCTATTATAATAGTTTTTGATGAAAATTATAGTAAAAAATATTTTTTATATGAAAAGTAATAATAGATTTGAAACGAAAAATGAAATACTTTTTTATTACCTTTTCTTCAATTCAAGTCGAAAAAGAGCCTATCGTTTGATCCGTTGAAAAGTTTTTGATTTGATTTTAAGATTTCTTATTCTGAGCCCAGGATTGAGACAAATGGCCAAATATTGAGGAGAGGACTGTTTACTGGAAATATAAAAATTATATATAAATCAGTGTTTAGTTTATTAGATGAGTGGAAACGGATAGCAATTATTGGATTGATTTTTGACTGCTATTTGACAGACTATATCATCGATACGTCTATAAACTCCCAGTAATTATATATCAAATTCTTGTAAAACTTGAACAACAAATACCAATATTTTTCATTTGACTGGAGTCTAGCCTTCAGTCTGTTATTCAAGTATTGATTTCTTTGGTATTGAAACCAAAAAAACATTTCAAAACATTTCAAACCATATCTGAAGACAAATAAATTGCTAACAAATGAAGTGATTCCGGGATTGGGTTTTGATTTCTGGGTATTATTTTTGTTAAACTATTTATCAAATTATACGAAAAAAAAATTGAGTAATACTTTTGATTTCAATATAAGAGTCAAAGAAATCAAAAGTTTTGTTGAACTCAAACATCAAATGATTGGAAAACTATTCATCAGAAAAGACTTCAAAAACAATACTTTCAAATAATTTCCACAAAAAAAGAGACTTAACTTCAGCTCAGAATCAAAGGGAAGGTCCGATCAAATCAAAGACCAAAACATATCGGAAAAAATCAAAACCAGAGACTATTCCCACATTTTTTTGTTTTGCTCTCAATTTAAATGAAGTCTAATTCAAATTCAAACAAAAAAAAGTTTTCAAATTCAAAGACTCGGATGAAAATCAAATTCAAAAAACCGAGAAAACTAATGGTTATAATCAGTGAAGAGGTTTTCCCATAATTTAATTTCAATGCCATTTGAAAATCAATACTAAACCGCAAGTAATTCATCGGAAAAAAATCATTTTTCATTGTCTATAGTCGTGGACCCAAAAAGAGGGCCCAAAACCTAATAATCAATTGATTCACACGTTTTATGGACAGTCACTCTCCAAAAGGGAGACTACTTTCCGATCAATAGTCAAATATTTTCAGAAATAATACCCAAAAAAAGATCAGATTTTTCTCAGAGTTATGTCGGAGTCTATCAATCGATAGCCGAAAACCGAAACCCAAACAAAAAACAACGAAAACCCATGAAATCAAAGGAAAGCCTATCATCTGATGGATGTGTGCCGTCAATGATCTGTTGTGTTGTGTGTTGTCTATTGATTGCGTGGAAAGACACACAAAAATTAGGTATAAAACCATTTGATTCCCATATCATGTGAGAGAGATGTGAGAAAAAAATGTGTGTTTTAGAGCACAGGTATGAACGACAGTCCCCTCATAAAAAATTGGCCAAAGATCTCATCATTACTTATCATTAAAGTGAATGTCTTTCCACTGAATGACTGAAAATCATTGGGCTTTGAGTTTAAGACCAAAACTCAATCGAAAGGAAAGGTATTTCTCTTCAAGAGTTGAAAAAAGTTGTTTTCAATTCAAATCTAATTATGAAAAAAGTCGGTCCAATAATCACTTGACTTAGACTCTTGGTTTCTGAGGCTACCATTCCTTCGGTAAAATCAATTTGAATATCAAAAATCAATTACCATTGAACTGAAAAACCAAGAGCCAAATGAACAAAACGGAAGACACAAATCTATAATAAAATTTTGATTTTTTAAATACACTTCTTATCGGATGACATAAAACATATTGAATGAGAAAATGATAGGAAAAGTCTGAGTCCTATCCCATCAGATCTCAGACTTATTTTTTGAATATAAAAACACACGAATGGAGTGAAAAATAGATTTGAAACCATAGATAAGAGACCCGGATAATTCATTTTCTGGTATTTTTTTTATTACCAGAGTTAGTCTCATAACCACTGAGTGTGAAGGCATTCCACTCACAAGAGAAGGGATTTTTATTACCATCGGTGGAGAGATGTCTGTGCGGTTCACACCCATAGATGAACTCTATTTGTGTCTAACAAACAATTTAATCAAAATATATATTCAAAACACAATTCAGAAAAAAACTTATCAATCGTTTGATCCAAAAGAGATTAGAGACAAAAGAGTTAACTATATTTCAAATAATATTTTAAATTAGTTTATAATTAAATTCTATATTTGACTCAAAATTTTTTTATTTATAAGACAATTGTCTTATCAGACACTCAATAAAATTATGAGTTTATTATACCCTTTGGTATCGGCTCTGGATTTCTCAGTCAAAACACTTTTTTATGTATTTTTTACATTCAATTGAAGTTTATTTTACCCGAAAGACAACAACAGATATAAATCATCACATCTTTTGGTAACCAATTGAGGGCCGAAAAAAACTCATTGTATTTAATGATAGGAATCAATAATATTAATCATAGACTCGTTTTTTTTGCAGGAATAAAGTTTTGCAAACATTTGTCTTTCAATGAGAGGACTCAGACCTCACATAATATTTGGCTCACAATTGAATTGCAAATTAAGAGACAATAAATTTTGAGATGAAATAAATAGTAGTATTATATGTGATATCAATAATACTATAATTTGAAAATAAATATCGATTCAAATGAATATCAATTCTGAGCTATTTTTTGAGGCCAAGTCATACAACAAAAACAAAACAGTATTTTATTTTTCTTTATTGTATTTAAAATTCATTTCAAACAACAAACGGACTGTTGTTTTGATGTTATGAATGGCCGATATTTTTTATGCTTGACTTAAACGGTGAGAAAAATATAATAAAATAAAATTACAATTCAATGGATAAGGATTTGTTGCCAGGAATACAATGAAAAATTACCATTCATTTCGAGTTCCAAGATTATGATCTCTATCTTCGGGTAAAATAAATCTATTCATTCCTTCAGAAGAATAAGAAGAAGTCTTTTGGGAACCGATAGAAACGTTTTGATGTTTTGGTTATTTTTAAACTTATTTTTTAAAAATAAGTTTTTATTTTTGATTTTATTATTCAAAAACTTAAAACCATGGCATCGATTCTCTCTCTGTCTCCCTCTCCTTCTCTCTCCCAATGATTAGTGAATTATTCAATAGTTGTCGTGATTTTGAGAAACCATTAGCGAAGAGAGTTTGCGATTAAATTAATTTTTAATTCTTGTATTTCATTGAAAAAATTGAACCCAAAATAGAGTACAAAAAAGATTTCATTAATTTTCGTATAATTTTCTAATTTTACTTATTTTTGAAAAATTCAAACCAAAGGTAGAGAAGAGTTGTTGTAATTCAAGGATTAAATTAATTTTCAAAAAAAGATCCTTTTATTTCACAAATGGCTACAATTTTTCACCAGAAAATAATGAGTAAAATCATTTTAATTTCAACAAACAAGCAAAAAAAATTCAGAGCAGATAATCACCAGAAGAGTAGCTGAAGAGTTGCCAAACATTTTCTTCAAAATTCAATTTAAAATTTGACTTTTGATTAAACACTCAATTATTTAATGCAAATTCAAAACACATGTAATTTGTAAACAAGCAAAAAATAAAACACAAAATCCTAATCCAAATGAATAATAGCTCTAATTATCATTAAAAACCAAACCATAAAAACCCATACATAGAGAGGAAAGGGTGAAAGACATTAAACATAAGTTTTTTTTTCAGTGAAAAACCACTTAAATGTTAATTCAATAACAAAAACGAAAAAATCTTTAAAAAACACTTAAAATTCATATCATTTGAGAGAAAATTATAAGAAAAATAAAAAACAGTTTTTTAAACACAATTTCTATTCAATTGAAAGCCAATTATCGGAAGACTTTTCACTCATAATAAGGGCTCAAAAAAAATTATATTTTAGGATAAGATCTGATAATAGGATATACTCTTTATGTGTAATAATAGTTAGCATTTGATTAATGAATATTTTTTTTCCTTCATAAGTAATGCGCGAATTATTCTCATTCTGAGTGCTTATGCTGTGCTCTGGTATGCCTTTCCTCAGCAGAAAAAAATCGTTTTGAAAATTCGCGTATAATTTATATTGAATTTTGAGAGCAATTTATATCCATCTTCTCGGCCAGAAAATTTCACCCTGAGCATATTTTATTTAACACATTATTCATTAGGAGAAAAATTCAGAGCAATTTTTTCTGGCAAAATGAGTGAGCGATTAGTAATTGCAACTTGGCAAATTTCTTCCCCCCTTAACATTATAGCTATTAATCCAATTTATGGGCGAAACTAATGTTTAAATATTTTTTTCTTCTCAAAAATTTCAGCTAAATATTCAATTCAATCAAAACTTGATTTTCTTCAAAAATCTAATGTCTTTTCGACGAAAAAACACATAAAAAGGATTTTCAGACAAAATAGTCATTAAATCCGATAATTATTTTACATAAAACTGTTGGCGACTGAAGAGAGAGAAGGGGAGAGAGAAGGGGAGAGAGAGAGAGAGAGAGAGAGAGAGAGAGGAATAGAAGTGAAGAAAAAAATTATTCATTGATTTCACTGAAGAGTAGATAAAATGATTAATCATTGGTTGGAATGAAAAATAATTTCCAAGATAACAATCTCACAATTAACATTGAAAAATGATCTTGCTTCAATCACGAATCACGGGGCACACAACAGGGCACAGGTGGGTACGAATAGACGTAAAAGAAACATGTCAAAACTATATATTCCCGGATTAGTTTTGTTTCAAAGATAAACTTGGATAAAGAAAAAGTGAACTTAAAGCCCAACCATTCATAATAAGTGGCACAACATGTGACACAAGTATATGAAAACTACAGCGAAATACTTGACTCTTATGTTATGTAAACACAAAAATCGCTTTCATATGAGAAAAGCTTTTCTCAAATATATGACAGAAAAACGAAAAATTCAAATAAAACTAATATTAGACTCAAATATATTTTATATGAAAATTATTTTTATAGGAGAATTGTATTAAAAAACATTTGGATTTGGTTTTTCAAAGTCCATAAGAGTTGCACACAGAATAAGTTTTGGGGACAGAGGACAGGGGGAGGGAAGGAGAGGGATAGGCAAATGAGAAATGGATGTTATATAAGAAGTTTGAGATATAATCCAAATATTTATGTCATATAAAAGTTATTGCTTTGAACGAAAAGGAGAGAAATTCATACGAAAAATCATTTTTTTAAAAACAAAATCTCTCTTATGCTGTGCTCTTATGCTGTGCTGTGTCTATGACTTTCCTTTCGCATATATTTCTGTATTATAGCCAACAAAAAACAGGACTCACTCTTTGCATACGAATTATAAGACTTGAAAAATGAAAAATTGTTTTTAATATAAGACAAACTCCTTTACTCGCAGAGTGGCTGTGCTCTGGCGCTCAGCCCTCAAATAGATTCGAGCAATTCGTATGAAAACGAGTGAATATTTTAAACTCATATTTAATATAAAGAGAGAAAAAAAATAATAAAATTTGATATTAAATGACAAAAATCATAACGAAATTTATAAATGACTTAACTATTCATATGGATTGACACACAGCAGGTCCTCCTCTTCCCCTCTTAAATGGGATCAAATTCTTTAGAGAAGACGTTCCTCTTTTAGAGCACAGAATCAAAAATTTTTAATATAATCCTCGCATACGAGAAATTCAACAAGATCATTTTTTTGCTAGCAATGAAGTTTCAATCGCACAGCACATAAATAATGAGATCAGACAGCGATAGCGGACAGTCCTATTGTTAATCTCGAGTGTAATAAAAACGTTAGTTTATTTTTATATAACAAAATAATTTTATTATTTCATAAACAGAGGGGAAGGCTTTCCCCCCTCTTATATAAGAGTCAATGTGTAATAAAAATGTGTAACAAATATAGTGTTAACACAAAAAGTAGTTATAAATTATTATTTCGAGTCTTCGAGTCGTAATAAAAGCCAATAACAGGAGTAATAAAATATTTATATAAATAAATAGAAAAATAAATAAAAATTTATATCATTTTCATTAATAACAACAACCCTTTCCTATGGGAATCGCCAGACCTAATAAAACACTCAGAATAAGTAACAAAATAAAAATTCTGTCAATAATTACAATAAATTTTAGGTTTAATTAACTGTAAAACAAAATGTTGCTTGCTCAAATTAATTGCTTTAATAAAAATTGCATTAAAACTTTTTATCAATTATTTTGCTCTTCATTGCACAGGGATTAGGGGACTCTCATAATATAAAAGGGAGGGGGCTTTACATCCAAAATACATTGGGGGCTATCGACCGGAGTGGGGGAAGGGATGGTAAACACAAGGTATAGCCGTTATCCGACATAAACCGTAAATGATTTATAAGAATTGTAATGAAAGCAAATCCGATGTCATATAAAAAAGTGGTACTATTTTTGATATATAAGTGCAAAATATTTTGTGTGGAGAAAAGCCTTTCCCTTTTGGCAGAGCCCAGTGTCGCGCAATCAGAGGGGGAAAGGGATCGGGCGTTGTTTAAGACCCCCAAATACACACACATTTGAGACAAGAAGCAAAAAAAATAAATAAAGTACTTATTTATTGCTTTACAGCTAAGGATTAGTTATTATAGTTATTAATATAATATTTCATAGATTTTATAGATATTCTGTACGTTATTTTCCTACCATTTATTGCATATTATATATCATTTAAATAGGATTTTATTAATCAATTAATTCGTATGAAAAACAAAATAAATGATAAATAAATTGATTGCAAGTTATGTGCGAAACAAATGCCTCGACATTTTATGTGTGAAATATATCGATAGGAAAACAAGTTATCAATAAATTTCCAATTGAATGCCATTTACGAAGGAATTTTCTAGCCAAGGTGAAAGTGATTTTTTAATCAACTTTAATACACTATAACTAAAATATTTGAAGTAATTAAATGTTTTATTATTAGAAAAAATAGATTGAAATCAATTTATTATCAAATTTTTTGTTTGTATTCCGATATCAGAATAGATGTGAAGAGAAATGAATCAAAAAATAAATTAACGAAAAAATTAATGAAATATAAAATACAAAGAAATTCATTAAATAATGAGACGAGAAGTGCATTAATGGGCGATAAAAAAGTATCGCAAAAGAGATATTCATTTAAAAAACATATTTCAATAATATTGAGCCCAAAGGCATCTCCTGCTCAGGGATAGAGGACAGGGATGTATACAAAATGAGAAGAAAATTCATTATAATCGGCGGATAAGAGCAGTGAATATCAATTTTTTTTATTCATTAAATGATTTTTTTTCAGTGAATATATGCGGAAAAGCATCGGCACTGGAGGGGTAGAGGGGGAGGGGAGGGGCAGACAATCAAATGAGATAATGGGAATGTCTGATATGTTTTCTGGAGAAACACTTTTATCCCAATCTATTCTTAAACCACAAAAAGATAGGTCTTTCATCAAAATTGAATTCCTCTCTACCCGTTCCCCAAGTGCTGTGCTGTGCAACTAATTCTAGTTGGGAGCACCAGGGCCATTTGCCAGTGCCTAACGCAATAGAGAGTGAAAAGTGTTGACCTCAGCGCCGGGCAATCAATCATAAAACAAGAAGATCTCTGGGAAGACAAGAGAGCGCTCTGGCATTCGTGTGGCTGTGCTCTCGACGCGTATGTATTCGGCTGACTGTTTGCGGTTCGTTATTGAGTGGGGGCCGACACTCAATTCACATTCAGCCCATTGTCCGCACAGAATACCATCAAATTTGATGATAATATGAAGATTGAGTGCAAAAATAGGTGTAAAGAAATTTTTTTTATTATATTTAGCGCACAGAATGAAAAACTGAACAGAAAATTGAGTAAAACATTTCTCCTTTTTCTTCACAAAAAAGAGAGTCTATACCTCTCCTCTAAAATCCATTAGAGATTAGATGCCATTCAACACAAAAAACATCTCAAATAATGTGTTAACAAAACCTCAATTTTCTGCTCCTATTATACCCAATGATATGATGGGCTGTGAGTCTCATCGCTCAGTCTATCATAGCCTCAACCCGAGCCGTGTCTATGGCACGGGTATACACTTCCCGAGCAAATTATTAATCAATACTTTTCTTTAGAAAAAAAGAGGAGAAGTTTTTTCAGAGAAAACTGAACTTTAGTTTAAAAATTTTTTGCATTAAATTTAATTTCAAACAAAACTTTTGAACGGCTTTTGAATTGGGAAACACATGACAACAGATCCCAAAAGGGATACAAAAATTTAGTCTCAATTTTGAGCCAAACATTTGACACTAAACTAGAAATTAATGATTAATTAATTTCTGATTAATTTGAGACTAAATTTAGGCCCAAATCCCATCAAAAACAGAGAGAAAACACAATTTATTCAAATGAATGGATACTGTTAATGTCTAATTTTGTTCTTGCTCAATTATTTAGCCAAGGCTAATGGCAGCTACTGTTTAATTCTAACTGCAATTAATCATAATTAGTGATTAACTTTCATCAAAAGCCAATTAATTATTTGTGTTTTTTGTCTAAACTTTTTCCAAACCCATAGTATTTTTGATTGTATTTTGATTTTTGTTATGACTTTTTTTGCCAATCAGTCATTCCCTCCATTGTTTGCCCAAAAAAACGACTGTTTGCCCCCCTATTGTAGTGCACAGAATATGGAGGTTAGGGCACAACACACATGAAATTAGTGAAGCATTTGTTTAAATAATTGTCTGATAAGAGAGTTGTTCAGTAATTATCAGATTATCGTTAAGTTTCTCCAAATAATTGATCATTAATTTGAATCGAGAAACAAATTCGTGAACAGCACAGCACTGTTTGTGCCATTTCCCAAACCTTACTCAAACATAAAACTAATGGGAAAAATCATTTTCAAGTCTAAAGTCAAACATTTTTTTTCAGGAATTCATTGAAATATTTCTTTTGAAAAAAAATATGGATTTCCTTCTTCGGAGTGAATCCTATTTTGTTTTGAATATATTTTTCAGTATCTAATAGTCTGTCACGAAATCCACAACTACTGGAAGAAAACTACTGTCTATTGAGGGGATAGACCTCCAGAGTAGCTGAGCTATCGGACAGCAAAGACATGTAAGATATGCGACCACACGAACGGACAACGTGTGTGCGCCAACCGACGGCCATCATAAGGGAACGCCACATCTTTCCGCTACATTTAATTAGTCTCAAAATATGAGTGCAATGAATGGTATTTTCTGTACTGAAATTGAATCTGAAATATGCTTTTCCTCGCCATATGTTCAGAGGTTCGGAACCATTTCAAAGACAAAGAACTGGAACAACAGCAGAGCCTAAGGACTGGTATATCTGTTCCCCACAAATGAACGTAATTTTACAGTCGATTCCGTTTTAAGATTAGAGGGACAGCACCCAAACAAAAGAGTGAATACATTAAACGCTTAATTACTTAAAACAATTGATTAAATCAAATAATTGTTTTTGACTTTTAAGCCAAAAGTTTCGCTCAATTTGTTGAATAATTTCCTAAAAAAATGATTTTTCCTGTTAATAAATCACCAAGGCTAATTCATGAGCTCCCTGTACGACCATCAAATTAACCACGATCAATTTGATTATGATTAATCGCTCATCAAATTTGCCATTCAATTGGTTTTTCTCAAAAAACACATAAAATAATTGTTATTAGACTTCAAATGGGAATTCATATTCGCATTCTATACGATATCAGAGCCATAGGGGGAACGGTATACACAAAAATCCAATCAATATATCACTTTTTAATGGCAATGCGAGCTATAGATTCCAGGCAATGATAACGAAGATTTTCAATAAGGGTATCAAATTTTGAGCTAAAACTATAACACATTTATAACATCTTTTGATTGATTAACTATTTTTTGGGAATGACATCAAATTTTGTGAGGCTGACAGTCATTCCCCTCTTATGTTTCTTATGCAGTGCTAACAGAGCTCTTATGCAAACCTGAAATTTAGAGAGAGATCAACGGCTGTTCCCTTTTTGCTATTAGACAAGAGAGAGGACTCCGGTTGAAAGGGAACAGCATTTTAAAGGTTTTGTCAAATTTAATAAATCTGATGAATATATTTGATTAATGGCTTGTCTTCTGAAGAAACCCATCGATTGGACAGATATGGGCACAGAATATGCTATTGGATTGCATTTGATTAGTATTAGAGCTCGGAATAAGTTTTTCATTTCTCTATTATATCTGATTCTTATATATTATTTTTCGGCCAAAAATATATATATAAGTCTTAAAACATATGAGAAAAACATTTACCAAAACTACGGTTTCTTATCTGACACTTAAAGGTATAATAAATTTGAAAATTATTTTCATCTTTTGATCTTGATAACTCTGTTTCTTGAAATAAGAAGAAAAATGTTGAATTATATATTGAATCAAATGAAAAAAAATGTGAAAAAATGTCTTTACTCTTATCAAAAAATTTAATCTTTTCATTTGAGAACGTCTTTCGACACGAATTCTCTTAATAAACAAAAAAAACAAAATATTTTTTTCTCTGATTTTAATTATAAAAAGTCTTTTGACTTTAATATCAAAAAATAAAACAAAGTTTTCATTTTTGTCGCAATAAATGTTATGATAGGCTCTCCCTCTTCAGTAACTATCGGTACGTTTGATGGTCTGGAGGACAGACCGCACCCAACAGTGCGATCAAAAACACTCAAAGATTTTTCTATAACTTTGATTTTCACCCCAAAAAAGAGACAACTTTTGTGTCACTCCAATAGTTTTCATAAGACTTTTTGTGTATTACGAGAAGACATACGAAAATAACAGAGAAATTGTTTCATGCAATCAATCAAAATAGGTTTTGGCAGATGTCTGTCCACTATATGCCTATTATTTCATATATTTTTCTCTCAAAAACATTGATTTTTTTCGACGACTTTTTTTCATATGTTTTTGAATTTAGTTTTCAAATCAATACTTGACTTACATTTTCATAAAGAAAATTCATTTCCGTTTTTGAAACATATTTTTCAAAAACAAACAAAAAAAATATTGACTCAAAAGTCTATAATAAACTATAATCTGATTGAAAACAAATGTCATATAAATAGCAAATAATTGAATTCCTATGAAAACTGTTGAAACAATTTTTGAGAAACATTTGATTAAATACTTTAATTAGAAATACTTTTCGACTTTAATTGTCTTTTAATTTGTCAGAGAAATAGATAACCCTATCCTTCAATCTGTTGGGGGATAGCCTTCCCCCTCCTATTCGGAAGTTGTTTCAAAAGTTTTCAATCAATACCTCTTCAGACAAATAGACGTTTTTCGTATCAAAAGGTTTGCTTAAAAAATAATTAATTGATTTAGAAATTGGTTTCCGAATCGCCGGCAGATGAGAGGGGAAGACCTCCTCAGACTTCTTAGGAAACAATTTTTGTTTTAAAACAAAATTTTTAATTATTTTTTAATTAACTTAAAGTTCAGATTAGATATGAAGACAACTCTTGGCTTAGAAAACAAATTACACTTTAATTAGGAATCACTTAATCATTGATTGATTGCTAGAAATGTATAAATAGTTTTCGGAGAAAAACTTACGTTCAGTTTAGTAGTAGTTGTGATGTGTTTCCCAAAAAAGTTTTCCTCACTTCTGGAGAGTCTTCGGAATTGAATTTCTGTTCACAAAAAGAGATGAAAATGTTTTTTAAAATACGATTTTTTTTGAGTAAAAAATAGTTATATTTTTTGGTCAAAAAGTAATCTTCAGATAAGAAGGAGTAGTTTCGCATCAATTGGTTAATCATATGAAACACATTTCACAATATCTAATATCAATCAAAAAAAAGACTGCAGTCGAGTGCTGTTCAAAGTCACAGACAGAGGACAGGGAATAGTAATACACTTTTTGAATTGATTTTCATTTTTCATACAAAAAAAGTAAGTTTTTTAACCAAAAAACTGGAGAATCGGAGCAAAAAATTTTTTACTTCATTTTATTCTTCACTTTCACCACATTTTTGATATCACATCAAAAGTGGAGAAAATTTTATTCAGTTCTGACGTCGGGAACGACTTCAACAAAAAGTCAGTCCTTTTTTTCATTGCACTGGTAGTCGACAACCACTACAAACCAGAAAACTATATCAAAAGCCAAGCAATAGATTGCAATCATTTACCGAAAAAAGTGAATATAATAAAAAAAAATTGTCTTAAAACGGGTCTCATAAATGACGGCCAGAATAATAAGAAGACCGGCAGAGCTCAGGGCTCAACATATTTATCAATTGAATTGAGAGGACAGTCACTACTGAATCACATTTTTCCACAGATTTCTAACTTTTTTTTATTATAGCCTTAAATAAGAAATATATTGAATACAAGAAAAAAAGACTTTCACTACTAATCCAGTTCTCCGGCACTGGTATCACAACAACTCGGATGGAGAGCACAGGTATTTGTCGGCTATTGGCTAACAATTCAATAAAAAAAACTGAAATACAGTATAAGTTATGATAAATAATAACAGAATTTCATGTCTTATATAAGTGGAGCCGATATGAAGAGCGAAAGCAAACCCTCCATAGAAATAAAAGTTGAAGGACTGGTAGCCAAACAGTCGTCTCATTATTTTCCAATTGTTATCATTACTGAAGAGATTATAATTCATTTTCAGAGATATTATATAATTTTTTTTCGGAGGCTTTCCTCTCGAAGTTATAGAAACTACTGTATATTTAAGTGGGAAAAGAGTCGGATGTATCCAAAAAAATTTTTTTGATATTCTGTGCTATCGATACTCAATCAGAGTATGAGTTGATTTGTTTGATAGGATTTTTGGCTGGAATTTCATGAAATCGTTTCACTCTTTTACACGATTTTTTCAAACACTTGGAGAAAGACATCGAAAAATCCAAAGGCTTTGGACTTTCAGTCGACTTATTAAATGAATTTCTCGTTTCGAAAGGAAAGGCATAAAAAAAAGTCAATAAATAAGAGTTAATAAGAAATCTAATGTCAAACCGAAAACGTAATAATAATTTAATACATAATCTGAAAGTCATTTAAAACTATAAATTCAATGAAAAAAATATAAATTAAATGTTTTTTTTTCTGTCGGAAAGGAATAGAGAGGGGAAAGACATCTGGAAATACATCTAAAATGAATGAACAGAAAAAAGCATTACTAAAAAAATAATAATTAATTTTAGCTAAAATTCATAATCATTAGGCTCTTGGTCTCTGATTTTTTTCTGCTGGTTATGAAAATTTATTGACTGAACAGAAGTATAAAATCGTTTTTCAGGAGAAAATAAAATATAATTAATGAGTGATTCGATTGAAAATTTAAAACTCGTTTTTTACCCGAAATAAAAATCACATCCCATTCCCCCTACCGTTCCCTTAGACACCAGATATCTGTATCAATGATAGAAATCACTGAAAAACAGTTTCCTTTGCTTTACTTCTGAAGAAAATTTCAAATTTATATCCATTTGAGTGAAAATTGTCTCAAAATATATATCAGTTTTCGACGGATTTCTTACGCGAAATAAATTCAACGCTAATATCGATATTAGTGGCAGTCAGTCGACAGCCGAGCGCACAGCCTCTCCTCGGGCACAGACTTATATCCAACATCAGATATATCTCATACACCTCTCCCTTTTTGGACAGTCATCTCTCGATTTTTACACAAAACGACATAACCCGAGGCATATCACTCGTCGATAGGTTTTCATATAATTTTGTTTTTATATAATTTTATTTTCGTATATCAGATGAGAGAGAGAAGATGGGAGAGAGAGAGAGAGAGAGAGAGAGAGAGAGAGAGAGAAATACTTTTTATTTAATAAACTTAGAAATGAAGAGATATATAGAAAGAGACGAAAACCGATGTATTCTCTAAAACATAGCGAAACTAAACATCATTTGGGAAATCAAATCAAACCCTACAACACAAAAATGAACAGCACATCCATTCTCGTTGTGTGGATAAGAGCAATGTTTTTCTGGGTGGGGGGTGGGTGTGGAGGGGAAGGAATAAAAGCCAGTATTTATTTGATTGGAAAATTGCTCTTCAATTCTCAATAGATATGCCCTTAATATTAGGCCTATTCCTCATGTTTTTTGGGGTCTGGGGTTTACGCTATGTTTTTGTTGTGCTGTTCACTCACTTTCTATCTCTCTTTAAGTCATTTTTAAGACAAAAAATAAGAGTTTTTTTTCGTTTGTTTTGTGTATCACTTGAATTGACTCAAACAACACTCAGGTTTTGATAGTGGAGTGCCATTCACTGTTATCCGAGACATTTTTCTATCAAAACAATTGTTTATATGCGAGTAATGAAGTGAATCAATAGATGAGAGAAAAAAATATAACTATCTTTTGGATGTCATTCCTCTCTCACTCATCCCTCTCCCAGAGATATAGACAGGAATTGAATCCAAATAAATATTTTTCGCCAAAAATTCAATTTTAATGAAGAATTTTGCTATCGATCGGTGAAATTGGTGTTAAATTTCAATTGAATTTTTTCAGTCCAAACAAAGTGGACAGTCATCTGAAGAACTGGTCCTATGAAATGGGAAACCAGTTCTCAATTTATTTTTTCCTTCAATGAATTGAAACTCAAGACTACAGACAGAATATCACCGAAAACTTTCGGACTCTAAAACCGGTTGAAAAAAAACCGGGAGAAACACAAAACACTTTTTTCTCAACAAAAAAAACTAATCTAGCAATTGAAATGAGCAAGGTAGGAACGAAAAAATTCCAAAGTAGATGAATAACGTGCTATTCCTGTGCGCCCAAAGAGAGAGGCCATAAATTTTCTGTTCAATCGATTAGTAATTAATTAAATGACAACAAAAAAGAGGCAAAAATTTTTTGGTTTTTCACGAAATTTCGCGGAAAAAGAGTATATATTTTTGCTGTAAATAAATGAAAAACTAAAACAAGTTTTTTAGTTAACAGTCAGTACTTAAACTGCACTTAAAAACACATTAATTTGTTAGTGATTTCACTGTTAGTGAACACACAGAGCACTGGGTTCTTAAGGAGACGGGTATTAAATGTTTGAAAAAAATCAATTTCCATATGAATTGGTGTTTCCAACGAAAACCTATGGAAACGTTTCTTCAAAAATCAAAATTTCAATTCATTTCAAAACATTCATTAAATTTGTAACAAATTTTCTGCAGAAAAGACATTGAAATTCAAAAATCAATTTCAAAGTTCAAATAAAATTGAATTTCATTTCATTGACTTTCGTATAAAAAAAAAGCCAAATGAAAGTCAAACCAAAAGAGAAGATAAAAAAAATTCAAACATTTTTTTTCGGTCGGCTTTAAGTCCAAAACCATTGGCGCATAAAATGCCGAAACCAAAGCACAGAATAAAAAACTAATTTATTGAATAAAAGCCGTGAAATTCCGAGTGAATACCGGCGCAGACACACCATCATCAGAGGACTGGGTGTCAGAGAGCCAAAGAAGGAGAGCCCTGTCCTCTAACACGAAATACTTTGTTGTTATGCAATAAAAAGTATTTTTCATTTTCATTATGTATTCACTGTTTTCGGAGAGGAATCCTTGGGATTGACTGAACGGTCCCACAAACAAAACAAAAAACACCTTGGCAAACATGTGAGGAACCAATGGACAGGGACAGGGCATCCCAGGCCTATCGCGTGCGACTAATCCTTCACAAAGCGATGATAAATCACTGGCACTAAAAGTTATGGCGATTTTAATAATAATTTATTTTATTTTTGATGTGTTTTTCCCCCATTTATTCGCTAACTACTGGCTGTCTGTCCCCTCAGCGCTCAGCTCTTCGATAGGGCTGTTATTAATTGTATTTATTATGAGTTCATATGATTTGAATTGAAATTATTAGTAACCGAAAGCACACCTGAAAAACGGCACAGCATTTGAACACTAAAAACATGAAGAGATTTATTAGTCGTTTTGGAAACTGAATACAAAACTTCTTATAATTTTTTTTATTTTTATTAATTTTTAAGATTTATTTGAATTTGAGTTTGAAATTGAATTTTGCTTTTTTATAGTCGTTTTGAATTTTTTAAATCAAGTTTTTTAGTGTTAATTGAATTCTTGTTTCCAATGTTTTTGATGTTATTTTTGTAATACATTTTCTATTATTAAATGATTTGAAATTAATTTTTTCAAATAATTTTTTTCACGTTTTATAAGAAAAATGTCCATAACTTGAGACCTATTTATCCAGAAAAAAAAATTTGAGAAATTATTTTCAAAATAACTTTCGTGTAATACAAACGACTGTTTGAAACAAAAAATCCTATCAAATGTCAGAAACTATTTTGAAATTCAATTTTTTCTTTGAAATCCAGTCATTAATTACTGAAACTTTTTTTTAAACGTAAAAAAATAATTAATTAATTAGTTTTTCAAAAAACAAAACACAAATTATGAATACATTAATTAAAAATCAAAATCAAAAGCAGATAAAGTGTTGTCTACGGAGGAGTTTCAAGCGATAACTCATTTTTATCTGAAATTTATGACAATATTCTTCTTCCTTAAGAGTAGTCAATAATTAACGAAAATATTTTTGACTTAAACTCAAAGCAAAAGAAAGTAACAAAAAATTGATTTCAAGAAAAGTTATTAATTTTTTTGAGCCTCCAATTCATTCAATAGGACTAATCAATAAACCGATACCTGTCCGGTGCGGAGCATTTGTATCCACCAGAAAAAAATGTCTGAAAAAATTCATTTCTGGTTTTCAAAGAGCAGTTTTTGAGATAAGATTTTTTTATTGAGAAAAATAAATAATTGATTAATAGCTGTAATTAATTTTCTTGACTTTAAAATTCAATTTCGGAGACAAAACATCAATAGAAATGTTTTTTGAGATAAGAGTCTAAACAAAAATTCACAGCACAGGGTGTTTGATGGATGTCCCACCCCTGTGTTGAACGCAAGAATGTCCTAGAAACTATTCTCGCTAATTGAAAATTGCTGTCAAATCATTCATATCTCTGGAGAAATAATTTTTCACAAAAATATAGTAAACTTTGAATTTGAATAATGAGACGAAATTCAGACACAAATTGAAAAAAAGTCTTAATATTTGAATAAAAAAAATTGTTTCCAATTATATTCTTAACGTAAATATCTTGTTATCTATTCATAAGAAAATTTAACCCAATTTTCAATTTTTATTCAAATGACAGATAGTCTTAAGACTTATACTTAAAAGGGTATAGACTTTAAGCAATGAATTGTCGCTAAAAATAAAAATTGTTTTTTAAAAATGAATTTTAAATTTAATTCAATGAAACAAATGGTCAGAAAATGTGTTAAAAATCTCTATTAATAAACACTAGAAATGAATAAAAAACTGATATTTTTTCACTAATGTTAAGAAAAAACTCAAACAATGAGAAAATATTATGTAATCTCTTATTTGTTATTCAAAATAGGAAAGCCATGGCTTCCCAAACAGCACAGCATAACCATTAGACACCTGCCCGATAAGCACCTGTGCTCTACTGTTGGAAGACATTTCCCATTATTTTGTTTCACATAATAATAATCAGTTGAAAAGTTTTCTCTTATTTTTTCAGACAATTTCTTATTAGACTCTCTCTCTCTCTCTCTCTCTCTCTCTCTCTCTCTCCCTCCCTCCCTCTCCCTCTCCTCCAAGCGAAAGGAAAGGGCATAACATTAAGTGTGAGAAAACACAGAATAAGAAAATCATTTCTTATATAAAAATCGGAGAAAACTTTTTTCATTCCCAAAACATATAATAGACTTTGAATTTAGAGTAAACATAAGTTTTGCTGAAAAAAAATTTGTGTCATTTTTTTCTAACTCTCATCTATTTTAAGGGTTAGGGAAAAGTATTGTCTATTTTCTTGTGTGTCTTTCCATTACTAATATTGGGAACAGGATTTCAATCGTCTTTAGAGATGAGAACAAAATTTAGTGAAAAAAAAACTTTTAATAAAATTGAAGTCAGTTTTTGAGGCAAATATTTGATTGCAGTTTAAGAAAGAGATTCACATTTTTGGCAACTTTTTAGGCTTCAGAGGGACAGCACTGTTCACAGACTAGAGAGGGGACAGTCATCTATCGTTTTGAGATATTAGCCAAAAGTCACTTCAATTGAATGGAGACAAACAAATGGATGAAAAATCTTTTCTAATCTGAGATAAGAGTCAAATGTAATAAAAACTAATGAACTGAAAGAAAATGATTTCGGGTATAAAAAAATCTAATCTAATGCACAGAATAAGTGATAGTAAAGCGAAAAATCTCAATAAAAATCAATTCCCAAAACGGAAATTAACACTAAATTTCACAAAACACTAGAAAAACATATCAAACAGTTTACTAAAAAATCTTATATAAAAATACACTTAAAATACAAACACAAAAAACACATCCAATCGATAATAAGAGGAAAAATATTTTTTCATTTTCAAGTCAAACATCTGATGACTGAAAAAAATGAATGTTAAGAAAAATATCATTTTTATGACTAAGAAATGAATTCCTCTTTTTCTTCAGACAAAGACTGTTATGACTATAAGAGGAGAAGACTTTTTATATACTCTCGACTCAGATAAGAGACCAGAGTCTGTGCGAAACGACGGCTGACTTTTCATAGACTGAGAAGTCTTTCAAAATAAAAGAAGGCATTAATGCGAGAGAGAGAGAGAGAGAGAGAGAGAGAGAGAGAGAGAGAGAGAGAGAGAGAGATTCACTTGAGTGAGAGCTCCGGCCAAAAGTCATTAACAGCTCAGATATGCTGTTATATAACCATTGGGTTTGACTATAATTCTGAGCGATATTCTCACTGACAGTGGCTTTCCTTTTGATTCAAAGCCAACGACTAATTCGATTGCGAACTAAACTAATAGTAATAATAATAATAACAATAATAAACATTATCTGATTGCACAGACACTCACTGCTCCGGCATATGTCTGCTGATGACTTGTATGCATTGCCTAACATTTCAAAACAGTCGGCGCTCTTCAAAATGTGTGAAAATTATTTTCAGTGGTCTTAAGATTTTTGAAATCCGAGTATTCAATGAAAAAACTTCAAGAAATACATCAAAACATAGACTTCTTATGAAAGCCTTGTTTTGATTGAAGGCATTCCTCTAATTCTCATTCAAACCAAAAGAGAATATATGATATCATGGGTTAACCCCCTCAAGAGAATAGCTAAATATTTATGATAACCCTTTCCACTAATGGTTTATTTAAAGACAAAACAATATATTAACAAAAATTAAATGCGATTTTCAATAATGTATTTCACATATTATATCGCAAAATGAAAATATATTTATTGAATAATTCATTGACTCATTTGCGCTAATGATAAGGACATTAGCAACAAAAAAAACTGTACCCGAGTATTATCCGAGGCTCACAATTTGCTTTTGTAATTATAGCAAGGTGAATCAAATACTAATAGACACGACTAATGGTATATTTATTTTGATTTCCAAATGAATCGATTCTCTCCCTCTCCAACCCTCTCTTCAGTCACAACTCTTTTCTTCATTAAACAGTTATTTTGTTTTGAACTTATTCTGTGCTATCGTATGGTATGGTATGATATGATTCCTAACATTAATTGAATTTTTAATCCACTCTCCGATGAAAAAAATATTCATTAAGTTTTCAAAACATTATCTTCTTTTTTATTGCTCAGGTATATAGAGGACCGACCCATACCCTCGGTCTTTATCTGTCTTATATTTGACTAAATTATACGCAAAAAATGGTACCTTTTTTACCGAAAATAAATTTGAAATTAATTCAAAACAACTTTTTTTATGCATTAATTGCAATGAAAAACACGAAAATTGAATGAAACGGAAAGAAAATAAATACAAATAATAAATATTTTATTATTAAATTCAAATTTTTGATTAGAGGACAGCACATATGCTGAGCAATATTTTACGGCTTAACTTAATTTACTTATTCATTGAATACATATTTCTTTAAAAAAAAGTTATTAAATATTTTTGTCTTTAATTTCCTGATTAGAGATAGAAATGGTTTTAAACAAAATTTTTTTTTGCTATTAAATAGACATTTAATTAATGACTTTCCAGATATGATTACGTCGGCCTTAAATATGGACAGACCCGTCAGTGCCGGTCCCCTAATATAGTGTTAGCCGTAAATTAAAAAACAATTTGAAAGACCGGAGAAAATCGTATTTGAATTCAAACATCAAATAAAAGTCAAAAAGTATGAGACGTTTTCAATTCGGGGACTAATCTATGATTTATTTCTATGAAACTATTTATTCAATTATTAGATAAATAGTCGAAAAAAAATTATTCCTAAAAAACTTTTTGATTAAAAAAATAGATTTTATTTTTCACTAATTTCTTGAAAAAAATATCAAAAATTAAAATTAAATTCAGTTTAAATTGAATTTGATTTTCTGATAATCAATTACTTTCAGCAAAAAAATTAAAACATATTTTTCTTTTGAAACTTATATCTCATTCCAAGGGGACAGACATCACATAAAAGGGCATTAAATACAGAAAAATATTTTTGGGCTTCAAATCAAAGGAAATATTTTTCGTTAAGCTATTTATCGCCAAAAAAATGTGAATTAAAATCAATTGGAAATCAACACAAAAAAAACGGGAATTCATATCATGTTTTTCAAACGACTGGTGCCCGCGACTCAGCCCCGGATCCCCTTCCGATATACAATCGAGGATCAAAATACCTGTGCAATGAATTTACTAGTTATTTGAGAATTACTTTTTTCAATTAAGACTAATTACAAATCAGATTCTGATATGAATTTTGCTTAATATTAGATTCAAATATATTAAAGAATTTTTTTGATTTATACTTTAGTTTCAGAAAAAAAAATTTCAAAATTCAACTCACATTTGATGAGAGGCTTTCCGACAGATTTTTTTGCACTGAATATATCTTTTTATGAGCGATGGGTCGACACAAACAACAATCAGATATCAATTCTCAATGAGTTTTAAATGTATTTTAATCTCGAGTTTTGTTAAACAGTTTTTTTCGGCTTAAAAATCCAAATCCAAAACCAAGAGTCAAAATATCACAGAATATCTTCAAAACAAAAATAGTGACCAAAAAAATCCCAGAATTAAATCAAATTTGAATTTTCACTTCAATTACGATAAAAGACGGAAAAAATTGTGTGAAAAGAGACAAAACTTTTTGCTTCAAAACTTGAGTTTCGCTCAGAATTCCAGTGATTTTCACAAAAATAAAAAAAGTTTTTCAAATCAAATGTCGATAAAAACAATTTTGGTTTTCCTTTGAAATTGAAAAAAACCAAATGAACAGCAGTTCCTATGGAGTGGTGTCCCACAGAACAGACCAAAACATTTATTTACTTATTTTGGTTTCAAATCGCAAAATACTTCTTCAATTGACAGCAATCCAGAGCACAGCCACCACTGGAACAGGAGATTAAGAGGACAGCCACCAACAATATGTGCCCCAAACAAAACACAAGCACTTTATTCGAGGCTATTATTAAAAGTGAATTTTAAATACTTCTTAAGAGACCTCTCAATGGGATCTCTATATAAACGTCTTATAGATATTTGACAGTCGGACCGAATCGGTAGAGAAGAGGACAAAAATGTTCAGTCATTTCCTTCTTTATATGTCACAGAAAGAGTGTGTGTTATGAACGGTGAGCACCCGATCCCCAACAACTGTAGGGTCAGGCCTACTATTATTCTGAGCCGACGACAACAAAGTGCGAAAGAGGACGCTTGAAGTCCATAGCGAATGGACTTAAACTCTCGTATAAATTGTTGTTAGAGCACAGCATAAGGGACTTCAATGAGTGGTAACAAACTTATACCTCCAAAAAGCACAGCACACAAGAAGTTCAATGCGTTTCACTCGACGTCTGAATACTAACTGAAAACTGGTATTCAGTTGAACGTTGAGTGCCTCCAGTCTCAGGGCTTATGGCTGTGCTCTCCGGTGTGTGCGCACAGCACAGCACACAGTATACAAGTGGGCGCTGTTGGCTCTTAGAGCTCATCGTTTGAGATGATTGCTCTCTCGCTGTTCATCCAAAAACATTTTTGGCAGTGAACCCCCTCCTGATGGCCAACAGACTGGCCCTGAGTGCTGGCCATACCCTACACACACTGTTAACCCTATTCTTCATTTATAGCCTCAAAATATTTGAGTCGATTTGTTTCGCGTCATTTCAATGACTGATTTGACTCACAATTCTTGGGAACTGTTTAGCAGTTTTTGTGCTGTCCTTTCGGAGTATAGAAATCACTTTAAATCCATTTTCTCACTCTTTATTCTGACCCTTAAATACTACAAAACCATTTTGGCCGGCAATCCCTCTCTGTCTTAAGTAGTGGTGTGTTTCCATACACACCGACCGCTAAAAGTGATTACTTTCCCCCCATTTTACTGCCATAACACATACCGGCCCTCTATTTAGAGGGAAAGTCTATTTAAAGTCAAATCTAATAAGACTTATATTATATTAAATGTATTTATATTTTTGATTTTGTTTGCCTTAAATCGGTTTAAATCATAGGAATACCACATATCTGTGCCCTTTCCCCGACCAAAGCCAGTGGTCGGGAGGATATCATAAACCGATTTAAAGCCTCAGAAAAGTATTAATCAATTCTTAAGAGTTTTTCATACAATTCTTGGTCCTCTAATACCTTATTTAAGGGATAATTATATTTGATTTCTTCAGAAAATAGAGGACAGGGATGAAAGGGATAGGAATTCCAATGTTATTGAAGGGAAGGGTGACTTCAAAAAGTGAAACGACTAATGACTGACCGAAAAATGTTTGCCTCAAACAGATTAACGTCAATTCAAATCAGAGTCAAATCCTTATATAACGTGTAATTAAAGCACAGAATAATAAAAAAGAAAAACAATGACTGAAAAAACCTTATCTGACAAATAACTTGATAGATGAAAAGAAATTGAGCTTGCTCAAGCTTTTACCAAATGAACAGAATTTGTTTCAGTCAATCAATTATTTCAATTTCATTATAGTCTTCAATATATGAGAAATACATTCATAGGTTGTGTCAAAAAAATGCATAAACTATTGGCACAGCATTTGTAGCCCCGATTCGGTTGAAAAACTTAAATGAAAATCCAATTAAAACCTATTGTAGGCAAACGTCGTATTAGACGTATATTTCATGTATTGGACAGGTCTTTGACAACACATTTATGAGCTCTGGTTGTTATACTCGAGGGCCTGTCATAACACCAGAGAAATGGATAGACGTTCGCACAGAATAAGGACGAGAGAGAGAAGGAAAGGGAGAGAGAGAGAGCCCTAACAGATGTTAACTACTGTTTGGCTCATAAATGTTTTCAATCAAATCGTTTCCAACATTTTGTATATTAGCTGCTAATGAGGTCCGCAATTATGGTCAGGGATTGGTCTCGAAAAACATTAAAGGTATTGGATTTTTATTCCTGAGCTCTAGGAATGGTAGAGCTCTATGTATTCGCACTGGTATTCAATAAAATCCAAGTTTTAGTGAAAAAAAATGTGTTTGAATTAAAACAAATGTTTTTTTGAAGACTCTTTTGAAACCCAAATTAGTTTTACTTTTATTTTGCTATACTTTTCGGTAAAATAATAAAAATAAAAGTTTTTTAAGACTAACCTCTAATCGATTTTGAAGTTTTATGGAGAAACCAGATAATCGAGGAATTCGCACCAATAGATAATTTGCCCGGATACGTTTTGCTCCAAGATAAACTACGAACAAATGACAAACAAAAAATAATTATCAGATATTTTTTATTTCCATTGAATTCAATATAAAATAGTTTTTGAAATAAAAAACATTAAATTTTATCCCAATTTTCAATCAAATGATTAATTACTTGACTAATGATTATCTGATTTTTGTTTTGCAAATGATTTTCAATTTTCAATACAAAAATGTTTTTCATGTTTTTCAAAACCGACTGAAAACAGGACAGCATTTGATTTAATCGATTAGTGTATTGAGAAATCAAAACCATTTTCACCATTCATTCGGAAAACATTCATTTGGTGTCCATTAGGAAGGGGACAGACCTCCCCCTGAAGTATACAACACAGAGAACAGCACACATATCGCTAGCAACACATACCACGAGACGTGCCATAAAACTATGGCTTAGATCTGAGGGATTTCCTCATTAACTCTGTCCTCAACTTAACGGACAGAATATATATTGCGATAGAAATCTCTTCTGATATAAATCATAAGCAAAATAAGGCGAACAGCATATGGAAAGCCATACCCATAGTATAGTTCAGTATTCAATCAGTAAGTTATCCAAAATTTTTACGACCAGAGCTCACGACGAAAGGCTAACACACAGTTCTGGTGGTTATCATATAATCCCGGGTCAGTTGAAGAGTGAACTCAAATTTCAAATGAACTGTAATATCGATAGACGTTTGAAACAAAATACAGACGAAAATTATTTTTGACGTCAAATAAATTAAAACAAATTGTTTTCTCTTCTGAAACAAAAAATTAACGCCATTTCAGACCCGGTTTTTAATATACACTCAATTTCATAGACACTTATAGATTATATATATATTGCAAACACATCTATATGTGCATAAAAATCTATATCCCGGGTGTTTGGGACAGATGTTTGATGTCAAGACACGAGAAGAGTGTAAAATATTTTATATCAGAGGACAGGCTGTGCGACACTCCGCACACACAAAACTCTCTGAACCGATGGGATAGCCATCAAATCTCATTGAAATCGGCAGAAGAGATGAGAGATGACTATATCTCATAGACTATACTATTTGAGGAACCGATGCGTTTGAGGATCAGATCCGATGCACAGAACAATCAGACGATGGGTTCTCTCTCTCGGATCAGATGCCATGTCTTTAACGGTTGACTAAACGGTGATATTACGGGCGAACGGAATAACTCAGACATAAAGTTAATACTGTTTGACATAAAGCCCTGTAATAAGCGCTCAGAATATAACACAACAGTGAAGAGAGAAAAACTGTATTATAAATAAAACACTGGTTTCTGATATGACTTTTCAATATTTTTACTCAACTTTTCAGTTTCATTGTTAAGTTCAAAGGGAAAGGAACTCCTAATCCTAACAAATGAGTGGAACAGGCGTTGGAGAGAAAAAAAGTAATTTTTGACTCAAACCTATCGATTGTATAACAATTGGATTGAAATTTTTCGACCAAATAATGAAAGCGAGAAAAGCAAACATTATATTCAATGGTCTCTCTCTCTCCCTCCCTCTCTCTCTCCCTCCCACTCCCCGACTCCCTCTCCGCGAGAATCCAAACTTATGTCGAGTTCAGTCAATATTTGAATTTTCTCTTATTATACCATCACTGGCGAGAAAAGGGGGTAAACAAGGAGAAGCTGTAGTGTCGTTGTGTT
The DNA here is from genome assembly GCA_034700625.1 of Tectocepheus velatus. NCBI lineage: Eukaryota > Metazoa > Arthropoda > Arachnida > Sarcoptiformes > Tectocepheidae > Tectocepheus > Tectocepheus velatus. Next base: position 4,684 of record JAQIXV010000390.1, on the reverse strand, counting down.
ATGGCTATCCCTGACACTGATGGCTGTCCCATAGAAATCAATTTCTTAGAGCAATAGAGAGTGAAAGGGCTGTGCAATCGATAGCCAGGAATAAAGTTGTCAATCGATGACACCGTCTCTTGCGCTGAGATATTGGATAACATCACCGAAAAGTGAGATATGAGTCAAAGCACAGCATAAAAAATGCTTTGAATGCAAATCAGTGAAACATTTTCGCCGAAAAACTACTGAAATTCAAACCGAAAATTGGAGTCAAAAAAGTCTTTGGATTCCGTCCCCCGACTACTACTGACACCAAATAGAGTCGGCTCTCCCTATCACTCAGCGGCGGATCTAAACTGTTGGCCACAAAACCCAATCCATCACTTGTTTGACACAATCTCTGACTGCAACGCAAAGCCTCCTATTTTTTGGGGCCAATGAGTCAAATGCTGAGCAAAAATCTGAATCAAAACCTAAAAAATAGATAACATTTTATTCTTCACGCTTTCCGATGGAGAGAACAGCATATATTCTGTGCGATATATCAATACGATTGGCAAAATTTATGCTAATATCCATTCTCTATGAGAAGGTCTTCCTCTTCAGTATATGTGATGTCTGTTCCCTTCAGAAGAAATCTATTGTAATCCGATATATAGCTATTAGAGGCCCTGACTTTGGGACCGACTACTGTCTGATGTTATACTCAAAAGACTACTTCTATTGTAATTCTGATTGATTTCCTAATATTGATCTATTCATTAATGGTATTCCTAGATACAAATCCAAGCCCTCTATTGGTCAGCCCTTCCTTTCATATGAATAATAGGAAAAATTTCTATCAATTCATATAAATATCAGATTTTAATCAAAAGAATTGAATTATTATTTCAATTGAAAACTCACTATAAGTTTATTATAGAAAATTGTTTACGACTCCGGAAAAGAGGTTTGACTGTAGGCCCCCATCGATGGTCTCCTCACTAATGGTTTCGGTATCTTTTCTTTCAGTTTTGAACTTTTCTCCATCTTTTTTATGGTCTGTATTTCCCATTCATTAAAAGTCATTATAATATTATTTTCAATACCAGTGCTATTGAATTACAAGACTCTTTTCAGTCGTATATATTTCTATTTCAAACAATTGTCCAGAATCTATGACTACCTCTCTATAGAACTCATAGATTTTTATACACACATATATATATACGTATGTATTGACTACAGAATAGAAGAGATTCAGAGAAGAAAAATATATTTTATATTCAATTTATACGAAAAATATTTGATACGATAATAGCACTCATCAGTTATATTCACGTTTATGATAGGAGAACAGCATAAGAGCTGAAGTATTTCCCTCACATTCACTCTCATCCCCAGTGTTTGTATTCAATCATTTTCAACAAACAACTTGAATGTTGACTCCAATTGTGTGAATCAAAAAACTTGGTGAAGAGATACCAGTCCTTTGAAAAATCTGAATTTTTTTTCAGACAAACATTTCACTCGATTCTCGACTTCATTACTCATTTTAAAAATCAAACCCAATATATAATTATAGCGAAAAAAAAGAGTTTATATTAATTTGAAGTCAAGTAAAAAATATTTGGTAACTAAATAGAGACGAATCGGTTGTCAAAAGACTATACTCTCAGAAATAATACACAAAATAAACAGAAAATTATTATTCAATTAAAGTATGAAAAATATTTTCTCAGACTTTAAGAGAAAAAATATTTTCATATTTTGAATACAATTTGCATAAAATTTTCGCCAAAATTCGTATTTAAGTTAAAAAACAGTTTAATTAAAAAACTTATTATTATTATTCGGAAAACGACTTATTGTTAGCAAACATTTTATACACAAAAAAAGCAAAAACTCATATTTTGTTTGACTTTTCAGATGATTGAAAGCCATTTCCCTCTTCTCAAAGGGAACGACAGATACTTATTAATAAAAATCAGATGACTTGCCCTCAGTTTGCATATAATATTACCCTCAGATGCTATTCAGAGGACAGAATAAGAGTAGACAATAGATAAGAGTAAATATACGCAAGCAATGGGTTGACAACAAGTTTGCCAATAGTGGGGCTCACATTCACTCGGGTTTGGGGTTTGGGTGACATAATAATGGATTACTATTATTATACTAATTGGTCGCATTGGGAACCGGTGATCATCCCCGAGATGTGCTGTGCGTATGAGACTTCAAAACACAACCAGAGCTCAGATTTTATAATAGCATTAGATTTACGAAAAATAAGAGACAAAAAAACATTAATTAAATGTATTTTGAGTCCAATAAGAGACTTATTTGAAGGGGAAAGCCATACGAAAACGTTTGATAATGAATTTTCACCTTGAACATTTGAAATATTTTTGTGATGCAGTCATTCCTCTATTGCCCTATCCTTTCAATTTGGGTTTCAATTCCTATCATTTATTTATATAATTATTTTTATTTCTTATTCCCGTTTCGAGTGAAGTGATTAATGACCTGACAGTTGAAAATTGGTTCTGAAATTCAACTGTTCTTAGTCTTCAGCATTACTTTTGTTTAGGAGGAAAGAGCTCACAGTTTATGATATTCTGTCCCTTTCTCTAACTTATGGCGAGAGTGAGATTCGCACAGAATTCACAATTAATTTGAATTTGATTTTTTAAAAATAATCTTTTTATATAAGTAACAAACGGATTGGTACTTGCAATTCAAAAGTACAATTTAAATGTTATTTTTCTTCTTTAATTCACACAATTTTTCATTTGAATTCCTCGATTCGTTTTAATCGCTTCTCAAACATTTGACTCAAAAGAATAATTCATTTAATACTTGAGAATGAGATTTGAAATTAAATAAATGATAAGAAATGTCTCGAAAAACAAAAATTAAATGAAAAATAAGAAAATAATTTTCAAATTATATTCTGAGTTATGATTGTCTGCCGGCGAGAGAGAGAGAGAGGGAGAGAGAGAAGGAGAGGGAGAAAGAGAGGGAACTTAGAGACAAATTGCGAACAAAACGTCTCTTTGAATGAAAAATTGATTTGATTTTAAGGGAAAAAAGAGATGAAAATTATATTCAAAAGACTTTGAAAATAATTGTTTGTTTTGATTGATCTTCACATCAAAACATCACAACGTTTTTTTCAAAGGGGATAATGAACTTGAATATTGAATTTCACACAAAAACGCACAGAGGCTTACGTAAGCCTAGAACATAATTTTTCTCTACCGATAATTATCACTCATCATACAGCTTTGAATAACCTTGCTCACATCAAAATATCTGCTGATTTAATACCAGCAGAAAATTATTTACTGAAAAAAAACGCCAAAAGCTATGAATAAAAAGACCTAAAAATTTGAAAAAATAAAACAAAAAATTAATCAAAAAAATCCATTGAAGTGAGAGTTTGACGAAAAATAAAAAAAAATACTAAAAACCAATGAATTACTGAAAATAATAATTAGAAAGACATTAAAATTCACTCAATATTTATCTCAAAAGTTATTTCCAAGAAGTTATTTAAACCACTGATAAGAATGGGGGCCATAATATGGGCGCTGATATGGAAATCTCATTTCGAGAGATACCGTTCCAGAGGACAGACCACAGGCGAAGCCACATAAACACACACTTAGTGGGGGATACCATTCAAAGTGGAAATTAAATAATTTTTTGATTCAAAAAACAATTTATCGCTGCCTTATATGGATGGCCCACCATTTGATACGATGGCACAGCCTCTCAATTCTCAGCCCATATCTACAGCTCTACAGCTCTCAGACCTCTTTATAGCAACAGATTTATTGCAAATCAAATTTGAGAACTCATATCAAAATGATTAGGGATTTGGTATACTATCTGTCCGTATGTGAAGTTGAGAACCCATTCCACTAATGATATCAATCGGTAATTACAACAACAAAACGAAATAAATTTTATTTTTCGAGAAGTAATACATCTTTTCGTATAAAAATTTGGTCCAAAAAAGTATATTTGAAACGACTGTGAAATTGGTCCTCAAATTTATTGCACAGAATATCATTTGAATATTAATCGTCTGCTTTCCTTTTGGGCTCATATTTGAGGACAGAATAAAAAACTTTTTTTTCTGGTATTTTGTCCACAAATTTGAATATATATGTCGTTTGATAGAAATCGATGTAAAATAACTTCTTTATCGCAAGTAATACATTACAAGTAAAAAAGTGGTGTTCCCTTTGAATGGCATAAAAAACGATTAAGAGCTCAGACTTTCTCAGCTGTTGTGCTGAGCGTTATTTGGAGACTCAGACTCAGAGCTGGACCTCATTATCGGAAAAGGCATTTAATGTCCGTTAATGAGACTAATCCAGAGTTTAGCCAAACATTTGTGTCCCCAATAAATGTCCCGAAAAAATATCTCTTATTTTTGTAGATTTCCTCCAAAAGAGATGAATAAAAATCAATACCAAGAAAAAAATCTTCAGAATTGAAGGGAAGCGCAAAAAAAATCTTAAAAAACAATTAACTGATTGTTATTTTTGCAGACCATTAGACAAAAGACACACAACTTTTCCGATCATTAAATCCATTAATTATTTTAATGATCGTTAGTTTTAATTGAAAAATTGTTTATCAAGAATAAAAAAATGGTAATTCATTAGCGATGGAAAATTGTTCTTGGTGGGTGTGCGAGTTTTGAGCTTGG